>CAJDSM010018927.1:358-19284 GCA_903981925.1 Ostrea lurida
ATGGATCTAAAAAAAATCCCTGCGTCCTCCTCCCTATCCCTTCCGGGTTGAGCAAACTGTGATCGTAGAGGTGTATTAGGGCAGTTGCCGTGACATCTGGGATCCGCCATAGCATTTGGTAGAGACTGCTGTAGATATGAATGGTTCACCATATCCCTGACTGGGTGTCAAGGAATCAAATGCATGGTCACTAGCATTGAACCAGGAGCTCTATTTCCTAAACTCTTGAGAGGGTTCAGTGTACAACCCTGACTTAGGGGTATCAACCCCCAAACTATGGGAGACATGAGGTAGGATAAAACCTCCAGGGTACAGGGGTGTTCTGAACTCACTGTTACTCTAGAGTACCTAACATCTCCAGTCTAAAAGGATGTGGGGTATCACTTCCCACCTGAAACCCCGAATAAAACACAAGTAAAGATAACCACCATCTCTAGTCGGATTTGACCGGTCGCGGTGGCTCAGTGGTAAGCCTCGCCTCGTGATGAGGTCGTGCGTTAGGCCTCGTGCTCGGCACTCGGCCGCATCAAACCTAAGACATGAAAATAGGTAGTGATTGCTCCTTCGCCAAGAGCTCGCATTTAGAAGTAGAGATCACGTTCTTTATATTGATCTTAATACAGGAGGTCCCGTGTTGCAGCATGTGTGCACGCAAAAGAACCCTCACTGCAAAAGCCATGAGTGAACTGCATAGGTCTAAATTTGCAGCCCTTCACCGGCATGGTGACGTTCTATTTAGTGAAATATTCTCGACGGGACGAAAAACAACAATAATAATCAATTTCTAGTCGATAATGCTTAGTGACCAAAATCAATGATCAAAAGCAATAATGGTGTAGAAAATATAAATGTGTTAAAGCAACTGTACAAGCACTCTGCAATATGTGGTGAAAATTGTGTCAGAGAGTAAATTGTGTGATCATTTCTAATATATTAATGTCAAACTGACTTTATTGATACATTGTACGGATTAATTCATGAAACACCTGTAATGATGCAAACATCAGATGAGCAATTTTTTGTCCATTGATTTTTTTCCCCTTACATTTCAAGGATTTTCCAAGATGGACGCAATTGAATATTGACTATTTCTTCTAAATTGATGTATGCTGGGATAATATTCATTGGATATTGTTTAAAATATCAGTATATACTTTCTTACATAAAAAAAATCATTTTAAATAATCAAAATATGACTTTTTATCATTTGGTATATATGCGTTTTTGAAAATGGCCACCATTTTGGATTTTCGGGTTAGGTCCACTTATGAGAAAGTTTGTAATGAAGAAAGCTACCACCCATCGTCGGAACCCACTGGTTTTCTCTCCGTTATACTGAATGCGGAGAGAAAACCCGTGGGTTCCGACGATGGCTACCACCTTGCTCAATTTCATGCTTTTATCACCTTTTTAGCAATTCTGCCAAAAATCTTCACAAATCGCCTGGACTATCAGACTCGTTCTTCTTTCCTTCGCGATGTCTATTTCTATGTGCTCTCTCATGAATAATAATTTGTCATTTTTTTTGTTTTCTGCTTTTGTGAATCTTGTATTTTCGAGTTCCCTTTTGAGGTAGGGATTCCAGATGGTAACACCCCCCCCCCCCGATACTCCACGATAACAGGGGATATTTAAGCAAAGACCCTGTGGTGTTTGCTGCTCTCTGGATGATGTGGCTTCGGTGGTCTAGTGGTTAGGTCATCTGACTCTCGACCAAGAGGTCTTGAGTTCGAATCCTGGCCGTGGCAGGGTCGACGTTGTGTCCTTGGGAAAGGCACTTTACACGAATTTCTTCACTCCAAGTGTAAAAAGGGTACCTGGCTATAGACATTGAAATATCTTGTCGATTTTAATGTTAGTGTTTTAGCGCCTTAACGACAACTTGCACTGAGAAGGTTCTGGATTGTTACTTGTAATAATGTATTGTAAAGCGCTTTGATAAGGCGCTATATAAAACCAATCATTAGTATGTATATGTGCACGCTCCATTTGAAATCGTTGGAAATCCAAGGTACGAATTGTTTGTACTCTACGGATATGTAATTATTAAGTTCGTATAGTTTGTTGTTTGTCGAAGGTTCGTGTTGCCCTACACTCNCTTAAGTTCTAATAGTTTGTTGTTTGTCGAAGGTTTGTGTTGCCCTACACTCGATTTTGTATGTGTTTTTGGACTATGATAACGTTTGATACATTGTTACTTCGCCATTTTATATTTATTAACAGGCTATGACATTTTCTTTGAGGGAAGGGGGGGAGCATTGAATTTCATGCATCTCTTATCAGACCAGTCTTCTGGCTGCTTTAGATAATTTTGTAGCACCTGTTGTTGGTCTATGCTGCTACATTATGTAGCAATCACTGAATGATTCTATAAAGCAGCCAGTCATCAGCACATAAGCGCACAAATAAGTTTATAGCATCTGCTGAGTTATTTATGTGGCATAAGAAAATTATTCGGCCAAGGACTGATCCCTGTGACACTCTAGAATCAGATGATGTTTCTGCCGATTCAGTTCCTTCTACGATTGTTTTTCACTTTATCTGGTTGAGAACTTTAGGAGCAGACCTGTGACGTGTGAGGGTTACCTGCAATATTGCAAAGAACAGTGATCATTCTCGCAAGTCCCAAACAGAATGCAAACAAGAGTTGGGCAAAGACGGATCGACCCCTGTACACACCAGAGGTGGAATCAGGTGCTAGGAGGAGTAAGCATCCCTGTCCGACGTTCACATCGCATGAACCATTGTCTTCATCAGGTAAACGGAGTAATCCGTGGTCAAAAATCAGTGTATAAAAGAACGGCTTAACAATTGCTATGAAAGCTTGTCAGACGCATTTGACCCGTTGGCAGGCCGTACTGTCAAATTAGATCGTTATAACGACCATAGAATTTGCGAAGCGCTGCCTTTAAACGCCTGTATTTGTAAGTAGCCTGCCTCGATTCAAAAACTGATCATGCGCTAAAGAGATCTTGCGTATCGAATAAGCTGAGAGGTATACACACCATAGTACCACGCGTTAGTTCTCTTTGATTTAATATGTGCCAGGTGAAGAGGCTCAGGGTATATAATCTCATATACTTCCAAAAACTGAAAAATATTTCTTAAATATAATGGCATGTCGTAATTTTGAAACATCAGATTTCCACCGTGAGTCACAAACAATAATGTTCAAAACGGCGTCCTAATTAAAAAAAAAACAAACTAAATCCATACGCAGAAATGAATGTATACAAGAAAACAGTCTTATTAAGAAGAAAATCTGTGAATATATAGCGCTAACTAGACTGATCATTGGGATAGACAACCTCCACCCCCAGTTCAGCAGATACTCTCGGTATCAACGTAGTTCTAAGTATTTTCAGCTCGAGCCCCCATTGTATATCAGGTACCCGGGATTGGGTATATGTGATCTTTTATTTTGCATGTATGTTCAACTGCTGTATGATGTATCATATATAGTTCAAACGTTATGATGGAGATAAAAGTTCACATACATAAAAGATGGGCGATTGAAAAAACATGACAACTTTTGATCTCGATACATAAAACAATTTTACTTATTGTTGTTAGATAAGAAATGGCTGTGTCGGCTCCAAATAACAAACTAGTGGTAGCCGCCATTGATTTTGGTACTACTTATTCCGGGTACGCTTTTGCCATGAGGGATGACCTGAAAAGAGACCCACCAAAGACATTCGCTCCCCATTGGAACGCCCCGGATGGTGGACTGATTTCATTCAAGACCCCCACCACTGTCCTGTTGAACAGCGATGGAACATTCGAAGATTTTGGCTTTGATGCGGAGTCTAGGTATGCAGAGCTGGCAGAAGAAGGAGAACATGAAGACTACTTCTACTTCCGCAGATTTAAAATGATGCTCTACGACAAAGTCAGAAAAGGCGTAAGTAATTCTAATGTTGAGATATATCATGCATCGTGTATTGGATCATAGAAGTATACTTGTTGCATGTAATTGACATTGCTTTGTCAAAAACCCAATATGCCATTCTTTTCAAGACCAATACCACCTTAAGCTAATATATGGTCCTTTGGAGAAATAAATAAAATACTAGTATATCTCTGTTAATACTTAAGGGGGTAACGTCTGAGTCTGTCGGTCTGTAGGTCATTAATTCTAGTCTTACAGCAATTTTTTTTGGTGACATATCACATAAAACTGCAATGTTCCCACGTGGATGGCACTTATGACATAAGCATTGAATACGTCTACCCTGACATGATAACACCGGTCGCGGTAGCTCAATGGTTAGAACGTTCGCTTTTCAACCGGGAAACCGTGAGTTCGAGCCCTATCCTGAAACCTAAGACTTTTAAAATAGATAGTGATCGCTAATTAGCCAAACGCTCAGCATTCAGAAGCGAGAATCGCGTGTCTTTAGGATATGACTGAAACAGAGGTCCCGTGTCACAGCAGGTGTTTGCAAGTTAAAGAAGCCTTACTGCTACGGTACTGAGCTGACGTCTCAATATGAGTGAAAAATTCTCGACGGGACTTTAAAAAAAAGTAATCAATCAATCAATCTGACACGGAATCCCCGTTTTAAGGTCACATTAGAAAGACTCGTAACTTCTAATTTCTGTCTACCTACGCTCAACGTCTTAAGTTTCGTGTGGCACCGGGGTAGATAATCCAACACAGGCCTTGCAGTTGTGAAGCGAGCATGCTAACCACTAGCCAACAACAACAACAACAACAACAACAGATATTTACTTTTTTCTTGCAGAAATTGACAACAGATACAAAGGTAAAAGACATAAGGGGCAGGGAATTGCCAGCTGTGAAGGTATTCTCCCATGCTATTAAATACCTAAAAGATCACTTGGAAGCTGCTTTGAACAAGAGAGGATCAATGGTAAAGAAAGAGGAAATAACATGGGTGCTGACCGTTCCTGC
The DNA here is from genome assembly GCA_903981925.1 of Ostrea lurida. NCBI lineage: Eukaryota > Metazoa > Mollusca > Bivalvia > Ostreida > Ostreidae > Ostrea > Ostrea lurida. The sequence continues at coordinate 5,277 of CAJDSM010018927.1, forward strand.
AATCTGGGATGACCCAGCGAAGTTCTTCATGCGAAAAGCAGCACAGGAGGTGCGTGAATTAGGTCTTCATTTTGAATAAGTATTTGAAAACAGATTATTTAATTCCCAGATAAGTTTAAACCCGACAAAGTCTGCATATAAACATGTATTTTCCGCACCAGGCAGGGATTCCAGCCCATCAGTTAATGATAGCATTGGAACCGGAGGCAGCTTCAATTTACTGCAAATATCTTCCAGTTGAAAAACTCGAAGGTGCAAACAAAATCAGCGTTTTTCAACCTGGCAACAAATATCTGGTACTGGATGCTGGAGGTAATGCATCTTTTCCCTCTTATTTTTCTATATATGAAACGGTGAAGAATACTGAAGAACAGTGACCAATCTCATCATTCCTGTATGAAATACGAAATGGGAGATGAGCCAGCACGTACCCCTGGATATACCAGGATCAGGTGAGTAAACACCCCGAGTCGACTGGTCACACCCGCCATGAGCCATCGTCTTGATCAGGTGAATGAAGTAATCCGTAGTTAAATAGTGGATAAAATCCGAATTAAGGGCAGATACCAATGCCTTTCACAATTGTTTTTTTTTCTATCTCGAAATTGAAGACTTCCATAATGAAATAAGAAGTTACAGAAACGCAAACATTCATTCCTATTCAGAATTATTTGGTGATGATGTAAATATAATCATACCAAAATTGACAATGTTTTTTGCAGTATGTAATATGTACAGATGCATTGCATTTGCTTTCTCAAAGGAGGTAACTCAAAATTCAAGTTATGAAATAATTGTGCAAATTACATTCTTCATCACTGTCATCTTTTTTCAAACACAGGAAATATGGTCTGAGTTTTCTCAAATAATATCTAAGGGTACTATGATTTTATATTAGAATAGATCTATGATTATATATATAGACAACGAAACGTTGCGTATGACCCTACAAATGAAACATGCTAGTCAGCATTTGATCCAATGTCAGGTTGTATTGGAAAACTATATCGTTATAACGACCATGGAATTTACGAAATTGTGACTTTAAACGAGGCTATTAAAACTCTGTGACATCAGCTCGCTTGTCAGCAGTCTGTCTCGATTTAAAGACTGGTCATACGCAGAACATGCTCATGTGTATTGAGTTAGTTGAGAGACACAAATACCATATAAAGGTGATAATGGAATGTTGCTTCATAAATATGTGAAGTTGACGATAGAGAAACTGAAATTATACCGTTTGTCATGAAGTTGGGTTGTTAGTTTGCCTTTAATGTCTATGTTCAATAAAATATCTAAGTACGAAGCAGATGTAGATATTTTCTCTCCTAGAAGTTTTGAATAAATTCTGCCTCATCAGAGTATAAACCAAAAAGCAGAATTTCTGCCTATGGGAATTCCAACAAACTGTTGGAAGACCTGATCACCATAGAAAGTTGATGCTGATGGTGGGTGGGTGTGGGTGTGCGTGCATGCGTGTGTGTACCAAGATTGTATCTTTTGTAGGTGGAACAGTGGATATAACTGTTCATGAAGTGAAGGGCAATGGAAACCTGAAAGAGCTGGACCGAGCGAGTGGTGGAGAATGGGGTGGAGTAAACGTGGGCATGGCCTTCAAGGACGCGCTGATGGAGATAGTTACCGAAGGGATGATGGAGGGGTACTGTAATAGATATACCGGCGACTACATAACTATGTTCAGGGATTTCGAGATCAAAAAACGGAAGCGCAACGCTGGAGATAACCCAGATTCCAAAATAATTTTAAAGGTTCCAGCTACGTTTATAGAGGAATGCTCAGAAACCTTGGGCGAAGACTTCACCACTCTTACCAACAAATCCAGTTATCGAAATCACCTGTATTGGGGGGCAGACAAAGTCCGAATAGATCTGCCCACGTTTGATGGCTTTTTTCAGCCCGCTTGTGATGGAATCGTAAAACACTTGAGAGTGTTGCTCCAGTCACCCAAAGTGAGAGGGGTGAAGAAAATTTTGATGGTGGGCGGATTTTCTGAGTCGTTTATTCTACAAGAGGCAGTCCGCAAAGCTTTTCCCGATTGTCAAGTGATTGTTCCCCAGGAAGCGGGTTTGGCGGTCCTTCGAGGCGCTGTTCTTTTCGGAGACAATCCGACGATAATAGATACTCGTATTGCGAAGTATACGTATGGTGTCGAATCGAACGTAAAATTCAATGGGGGAAAACACATGCTGTCTAAGAAAAACTTTGTTGACGGGATAGCTTATTGTGCAGATATATTTAGTCGTCACGTACAAAAAGGGGATGAGTTGATAGTGGATGAAGCCCAGGCTGAGCGAGCGTACTCTCCAATGACCTCCCATCAGAAGAAAGTATCATTTGAAATTTATACATCAACAGAGGATAACCCACTATACACCGATTACTGTGAAAATATTGGCAAATTTGTGGTGGAAGTACCACTGGCGATTGCTGATCGCTCGATTAACGCAAGAATGATTTTTGGTGGAACTGAGGTCAAGGTCGAGGCCAAGGTGGTTCACACAGGGAAAATCACACCTGCTGAATTTGAACTTCCAGAAGATGAAAAGATCTGAGCACCATGAACTCAGACGAATTGATTGGCCTATACGATGTTGTAACAGACGAACAGCTGTTTCGTTTATATCAATAATAATGTAATTAGAGTTTTGATACTGTTGACAGAATCACGATTAGATATACTTAGAAATTATTGACACCAATTATTAATCAGATGTTGGAAAGTGTTTGTCATGGATTAAAAAAAAATTGACAGATTTGATTTCCTTTTAACGTTGCAGTGTATTTTCTAATGTATCAAGATATATTCTATAGTGTTTAGAGAGTATTACATTACGTAATTATATCATTACATGATATTTTAATTTTATACGTTTGGGTATTTGTTATCTATATGAATTGCAGTTGTGAAAAATACGCTCATGAATCCTGGTGATATCTATTTTTGATTGCTGGGAATTCCGGATGTAAATATATATGAGGATATACGGTAAACCTCAACGCTGGCATACTTTTCATGAACGTTGCTAGCTTGAAAGTCGCAATGCATGCCATGTATGTTTTACATAATGAAATTTATTTGTTAAATACTCTGCATCTAATCGAGAAGTTGAGATATAACAAAAATCGCGTTGAAAACATTCCATTAGATAAGATGGGATTGCTACCTTTCTTTACAGAAAAGATAAACAGTTTTACTACTTTTAATGTAATAAAATATGGACATATTGATGTTTTTATACGGAGATGCGTTCAAAATAGAACTTGTTCTGTTTTTACATTGAGAATTTGTGCAAGCACATTCACACAATCGATTCGATGAATAGTGTAGCAGCATATGATGCAGGTTGATCAGTCAAAATAATCATACCCCTCTTCAAGTTTTTCAGTTAAAACTATTGCTTACTTGCTCACTCATCTTGTATCTCGGGGACATAAGGCGTCAATAATCACCTCATTGACAATCTAGCTCAGTTCGTCCAAGGTATTGTCTGCCTCTTTCATCTCTTCCATTGTTCTCCTCTGGGTGCCGAATGGTTTACTTCACTTCTTCTTTCCGGTTGATGCCAATCTCAGCACTGTGGAATCTGGTTTTGTCCTGGACACCACCGCTGCTGCTACACCTCAACCACAATGTTTGTGTTGCCCGTGCAGTGTTAGTGACACGCTGCTGCCAATGAAGTTTTGGCATTAGGCAGATACCTTCCTTTAAAGTCTGAGAGCCCGCTCTAATCCTCCCGTAGGTTCTCCGTGTCTCCGAGGCTTATATAAGAGTACTGAATGTACGTTGCACTTATTCACCATCAATCTGGGTTTGCTTTGCAGGACAGTCGACTTCCAAGCGTTTTTTCCCAATTCGTTGAACGCACGGGCTGGGAGTCCTATCCTGACTGAGATCTCCTTCTCCATGTTTATCAATGTAACTAGGTATTGGAAGTCTTTGTTCTCTCTGTTTCAACTCTCTTGAGTCCCCACACTGCTGGCTATTTTGTACACTCTTTATGATTTTTTTCTTTGAGGTCTTGGGTTTGCGACAGCAGTGCTATACCATTGGCTACATTGTAATCTGCAGGCCTAGATGTCCGTCTTAATTTACACCCTCTTGATGACCTTCCTCAATGATTACATTGAGGTCTTGCAAATTGCCTTGCCTGATTGCAGTCTGTACGTGGAACCACTCGCTCTGCTGTCCACCATGTCGCACACAGCACGGGTTGTATAAGGACATACATTGTACCTTCTACAATGTTGATGACTTTCAGAGGACAATGTGCTTCACAGTAAAGGATGATGGATGCTATCCTTTTTGGAAATTGTTGATGTAAAGTGATGAATTGTTCTACAATTGTTCGTCGAAGATCTTTTCCAGCTTTTGAATCCTGCCTATTCTTCTCAAAGGTTCTCCCAATGGTTTACCTCAAGCATTGTAAAAATACATAACAGATCTTTTCTGGGACAGACAGCAAGTTGATTCCTTGCCAGTTGCCGCATTCTGTGAGCTTGCCTTTCTTGGCAGCTTCAGTGTAATTCCGTTCTTTCTTGTGCCTGGGACTTTCGCCTCTTTCAATACTTTGTTCAATGGTTTGCACTTGTTTCAGGGTCCACCTTCAGCATGTCTGTCATGTTTTTATCCTCACCTGGTCACGTGTCTGCCTGATGACCGCCACAATTTCCAGTTGAGTGATTCGCCCATGTCTCATCTCTATCTTTTATGTCTTTGTTGTTGACTTCCTCATCTGGGTCCGATCTGTTTAATGTCTCTCTGAAATATTCTGCCCATCTGTTGAGTTTCTATTGGTCTTTTCCTTCACTTCTTCGAAGTGCATGTTTCGGTGACCTCATGGAATCCCATTCTCTGCTGACAAGTTGTCTGTAAGCTTCCTTTTGTCTCTCGTTTTCTTCACCAATTTTTTTTCTTTGTGTTTCAGAACATCTTTCGTTCCAGTGAGTGTGCCGAATTTTGCGATCTTTCTCTTTTTGTTCAATCCTTCTTCTGTTTTTTGTGTGTGTGTCGAGTTTTGCAATTCATCCCTTTTCTGTGAGTTGTCATGTGCCGTTTATTATCCACTCTTTCATCTAAGTAACCCTGCTAGACCGCATACTTACAAAGATGGCACATGAAACGGTAAAGATAACGAACAGTGATCAATCTTGCAAGTTCAAATGGAATACAAAACAAAGGTTGAGCAAACACAAACCCTTGGCTATACCAGAGGTGAGATCAGGTGCCTAGGAGTAAGCATCCCCCGTCGACCGGTCACAACCGTCGTGAGCCCATTGTCTTGATCAGGTAAACAGAGTAATCTGTAATCATAACCAGTGTATTCAGAACGTCTTAACAATGGCTATGAAACGCGTCAAACAGCATTTGACCCAATTGCAGGCCATAGTGGCAAACTAAATCGTTATAACAATCATAGAATTTGAGAAATGCTGATTTTCAACGTGACTGTTGAAACCCCTGCAAACAACTTGTTTGTAAGTATCCTGCCTCATTCAAAAACTGATCATACGCTGGACAAGCTAAGTTGAGAAACATCAACACAATATACAGGTGATGTTGGAATGTTACTTCATAAATATAGTAAGTTGCTGATGGAGAAGCTGAAATCATCCCATTTGTCATAAAGTTGAGTTGTTAGTTTGCCTTGAATGTCATATGTAAAGACTTAATAGAATAACTCAAATTCGTAGGTATTTGATGGATAATGAGGGTACTGTAATCAAAATAATCACAAGTATACATTTATATCAATCCATTTCCATATTACACAAACCTTCCCATGGAGACTTATCCCGTACAGCAGGTTAAAATAGGTCCTCAGTAACCCTTGTTGTAAGACATGACTAAATGGGACGGTCCTTCAGATGAGGCACGATAAAGATCCCTCATTGCTCAAAGGCCATGAGCTCCAAGCACGGACCTAAATTGTGCAGCTCTTCACCGCCAGTGGTGATGTCTCCATATGAGAGAAAAATTCTCATGCTGAACGTTAAACAATATACAACCTCCACCCAGATGCTTTTTCATATGATTTAAAGGTCAAATCCATATTTCTTTACAATCCGATGTATTGCATTCTTCTGCATCTTTTAAACAGCTTGTAAAATTCTTAAAACTCTGAGGCAGTGAAATGACCTTTGTTTGGAATATAAAATGGCGAAGTAACAAAGTATCAAACGTAATCATAGTCCAAAAACCACATACAAAATCGAGTGTAGGGCAACACGGACCTTCGACGAAAGCGAAGGCAGGATCAGGTGCCATGGAGGAGTAAGCATCCTCTGCTGACCGGTCACACCCGCCGTGAGCCTGTAGTCGAAACAAAGTAAACGGGGTTACCCGTCGTCAAATCTAGTATGAAAATGACAATCTAACAAAGGGTATGAAACAAATCAGTCAACATGTGATATAGTGATAATTTGTAATCGCAAACAAGGTCATTATAGCGACCGTAAAATTTGCGAAATGATGACTTTAAACGAGATTCGTTATAACCCTGCAGCATCAACTTTTTTGTTAGTAGTTGGCCTCGCTTCAACTGAGAGACATACAATTTGGACTACCAGTATTAAATGAAATTTGATGTCGTGCAAAATTCTTTTTTTTATGCCCCCGTAATCTTGATTCGGGAGCATATACTTTTTAGCTCACCTGAAACGAAAGTCAAGTGAGCTATTCTGATTACCTTCATTGTCCGTCGTCTGCCGTGACCTTTTCACATTTTCGACTTCCTCTCCAAGCAAACCGCTGGGCCAAATTCAACCCAAACTTGTACACACATCTTGCGGTTAAAGGCTTCAAGTTTTTTCAAATGAAGGACCAAGGCCTTATCAAAGGGAGATAAAACACGATAATTGCAAAAAATAGTGGTGGTGTCATTTACAAATCTTCTCTCAAACCATTGGGTCTAGAAAGAGCTGAATTTTATGACAAAACGTCCCTGATATAGAAGGAGATTTAAGTTTGTTCAAATATTGACCCCCGGGACGGTACGATTGAGGGCACATAGGGGATCAAGTATTTTACATGATGTATATAGGAAGAAATCTTTAAAAATCTCTTCTCAAGAACCAGCGGCCAGGAAGCTGAAATTTATAGAGGAGCTCACTGATATAGAGGAGAATTCAAAGTTTTGTTCAAAATCAGAACCCCGGGTACGATGGGGCCACAAAGGGGATCAAATATATAGGGGAAATATTAAATCTTCTCTCAGAAACACTGGGCCGGAAAAGCGAATTCTAATGGAGTCTCATGATTGAGAGAATTCAAGTTTGTTCAAATCATGATCCCGGGGGTACGTGGGGCCACAATAGAGTCAAAGTTTTCATATGATTTATATGGGAATTTTTTTTTTTAAAATCTTCTTCTCAAGAACCACTAGGCAGGAAAGCTGTGAATTATATGGAAATTGTCCTGATATAGCGGAGATTGCAAGTTTGTCATATCTGACCCCGGGGGTACCATGGATGCCACAATAGGGGATCAAAGTTTTCACCATAGGATTTATATAGGAAATCTTTAAAATTTCTTTCAAACCACTGGGCAGGAAAGGCTAAATATTAATATGGGGAAGTTCCTGATAATAGAGGAATTCAAGTTGTTCAATATCAAACCCCCGGGGTCGATGGGGCCACAATAGGGGATCAAATATATAGGGAAGAATATTAAAAAATCTTCTTTCTCAAGAACCACTGGGCCAGAACTGAAATTTATATGGAAGCTCTGATATAGCAGGAGATTACATTTGTTTCAAATCAATGATCCCCGGGGGTAGATGGGGACACAATGAGATCAAGTTTTTACATATGATTATATGGGGAATTTTTTTTTTAAATCTTCTTCTCAAGAACCACTAGGCCAGGAAAGCTGTGATTATATGGAAGCTTCCTGAATATAGAGGAGAATTTAAGTTTGTTCAATCATGACCCCCGGGGTACGATGGGCCACAAATAGGGGATCAAAGTTTTACATATGATTATATAGGAAAAATCTTTAAAATCTTCTTCTCAAGAACCACTGGGCCAGGAAAGCTGAAATTTATATGGAAGCTTCCTGATAATAGAGGAGATTCAAGTTTGTTCAAATCAGAAAACCCCGGGGGTACGATGGGGCCACAATAGGGATCAATATATAGGGAAATATTTAAAAAATCTTCTTCTCAAGAACCACTGGGCCAGGAAAGCTGAAATTTATATGGAAGCTTTATGATATAAGGAAGATTCAAGTTTGTTCAAATCATGATCCGCGGGTACGATGGGGCCACAATAGAGATCAAAGTTTTACATATGATTATATGGGGAATTTTTTTTTTTAAATCTTCTTCTCAAGAACCACTAGGCCAGGAAAGCTGTGATTTTATATGGAAGCTTCCTGATATAGAGGAGATTCAAGTTGGTTCAAAATCATGGACCCCCGGGGTTAACGATGGGGCCACAAATAGGGGATCAAAGTTTTACATATGATTATATAGGGGAAATCTTTAAAAATCTTCTTCTCAAGAATCATTGGACCAGGAAGCTGAAATTTATATGAAAGCTTCCTGATATAGTGGAGATCAAGTTTGTACAAATAATGACCCCTAGGGGTATGGTGGGGCCACATATGGGGATCAAAGTTTGACATTTAAATATATATTAAAAATTGTCTTCTCAAGACAAAAAGACAACATTTACCTTTAAGCTTCCTGATATAAAGTACGAGGGCCAAGGTCAATCAGGTGAGCGATGTGGCCCATGGGTCTCTTGTTGTCTGCAGGAAAAGGTTTAACATTGGCTATAACTTTTGAATGATTAAGTGATATGGCTTTCATATTTCACGTGTTTTCCCTATGACAAGCACTTTTAACTGGTAGCAAACTTGTGACCTCCAGACCTTGACCTATTTTTAAATTTGTTTCATCATTGGCCATAACTTTCGAAATTTAAGTCATAGGGCTTTCATATTTTACCGGTATATGTGTATTCCTTACAACAAGCCTTTCAACTGGTACCAAAATTTTGGACCTCCCGACCTTGACCAACTTTTAAAAAACTTTATCATTGGACAAAACTTTTGAATGGTAAGTCATAGGGCTTTCATATTTCACATGTGTATTCCTTATGACTGGTACCAAAATTTTGGACCTTCTGACCTTGACATTTAACCTACTTTTCAAAAAGTTTAATATTGTCCATGAATGGTAAGTGATAAGGATTGTATTTAACATGTGTACTCCTTATGACAAGCTCTTTCCTTCTAGACCTCCTGACCTTGGACTTTGACCTAATTTTCAAAAGTTTTATATTGGCCATAACTTTTGAATGGTACAAGTGATAGACTTTTCCGATTTGACAAACATTATCCTTTTGAACAAGCCCCTTCCATTGTCATGCAAGTCCAGGAGCATTAGTGTTTCACAAATATGTACGACTCAAAAATAAAACTCTTGGGGTACTTAAATGATGGATTCTTGGGTGTAGATTGAAAGAATTTATGAAAAAACTTAAGATACCAACAGCGGTCTTATAATTCATATACAGAGTGCAAACTGAGATCTAGGCCAACATGGACCCTGGAATCACTAGAGGTGGGATCAGGAGCCTTGGAGGAGCAAGCATCCCTTGTTGACCGGTCACAACCACTGTGATCCAACTAATCTGTACTTGTAATTGGTATGTGAATAATATCCTATCATATATCAAGATAAGCTTTCGATACTGTAAGTGAATTGGAAGACAATTTTGGATAAACCAGAGATATTTTTAAAACCTAGATCACCACGTTACTTAAACGATATTTTTTATATGACTTTATTGACGTTATAGAAATTCAAAATGATACAAATAAATTTTTGCAGCAGATGCAACATGTTTTACATAAAAAGCACATGATATACCGGGATATAATGAAATGGAAATGATTACTTTACAAATACAAAGCTACCTGTTTTAAGTGGAATCAAACAACGTTTATAAAAAACACATCTTCTTATAGAAGTTTCCAAATACAAGATTATAACTTTCCAAGTATATCATAACTGATCTTTTACCTAGGAGAATGAAGTAAGACTTGGGGTTTAAAGTATATTGAAACCAAAAGTGAAATCTTTCATAAAGATGTCACCTTTTTGTACTATCTCATTACATGGGTGTCATGATTTGTATCCTCTACATTACTTGACATTTCTTATCAAATTTCAAAAACAACCTTTTAGAAAATGAAACACACAGACACACACATTCCAAAGATAGAGATATATTAAACAAAATGGTTTCATAAACATGTATATAAATGTATAATGGCACATATAAATCTATTTCTCCTATCACAACAATAGCAGTAGCTATACACTTTCTTGGAACTTGATATTCTTGAAGAAAATAGAAAATTATTCCCAAAAGCGACATTATGCAAATGTATAAACAAAAGACATGGAGTCATAAGGAAATCTGCTCATTCAGGGGCACATCACTCTCATATTCTATTCTACAAAACCATGGCAACGTCATGGGAATTATCTGCCCAACCAGTGTCAAGGAAAATATAACTTCAGATAAACAAGCCAATAGGATAAGGGTATTTTCTCATTAAAAATAAAAACTACAAATTTGTTTGTCTTTGACCACTTATTGTAATTTTGTATTATACTTTAATTCAATATTGTTTGGTTGATGCCATACAAGTGGCATCTCGTTAGCATTTAATAAGTTGTGTAAGGAATTAATATTTGAAACTGGTTTTTAAGCATATACATTTATGACTGATGAAATATGTGAGTGTTTAAATACAATTTTTTGACCTCTTTGCAAAGCAATATATAATTGACAAATACAAATATCATAATACAGTTTAACAAAGCATCTTGATACAGGGTTCAGAAATACTCAGTATAACCCTTGTACCTCACCAGGTCAGAAAACAAATACTGTAAACTCTGTACAACTGTTCAAAAAACTGCTCACAAAAATATTCAAAGGTAGTTAAAGCTGAAAATTTCTGAAAATTATTGGACATATTCCAGCTGTCAGTGCCAAATACACGCAATCAGTTACAATGAACTATAACGTATACAAATCTATATACTACTTCTAAATTGAAAGCACATCTGTGTTAAGTTCAAAAAATATAAATTCATGCAGGTACAACTTACTATCATATTGCTTTAAATCAAAATATTGTCTTGAGCTCAAAGATTTTTCTATTGTAAGAGGAACAGAATGTAAGAAAAACACAGTAATTCTAAAGACTTCAAACAAGTGTTGTTATATCATGCCTTTCAGGCATACATAAATTGTCAAATGTACCACGTAAGTACATGTATTTCACAAATACAATGTATACGTCCATTTAATCTCTAATATAGTCACAAAATATACAGTCCAATGAAAAACAACAGTTCCATGAAATTCCTATCTACGGTCGTTTCCTCTTTGACACAATGAAATGCGTGCAAGTCATCTGTGTCAAATGACAGTTCCCCCTCCCTCTCTTCCAATAAAGCGTTTCTAACTCTAGCAATACTTTGTACATAAGAACTAATCACGACTTGCAAACTCTGTGATACATTTTGACTACTGTACAATAAGAAGTGATGAATTATTCATATATTCGACAATATTACATTGGACAAACGAAATACCAAGGGTAGTATCAGGGGTATCTGGAAATCGGTGAATCTTTTAAGTATACAAAAAAAAAAAAAGAGTAAAAAAAATCGTGTTTTGTGATGATAAATCATGGGGACTTATTTTTTATTACAAAATGAACAGTTTAGTGTGTAAATCGTCGTATCTGCATTTAAGTTTGAAATAATGATGTTTAAGACCTATTGAGAAATTTAATGTGGGAAATTATTCATGATCTTTAACAATTTATCAAATATGTCCACATTTCCACGTCCACTGTAAAGTGTACAACAAATAAACGAAAACCTGTCTCATACACACACTGTACACTGTCAAACACTGCAGCTCTGATTAGGAGGAATCATTCATGCTGTTCATACTATTGTTATTGTTGAAATTCTGACCCAACATAGCGTTGGCCGTTTCCAGGAAACTACTGAGATTAATGTCCGTAAAATCGTTCATCTCCAACATGCTGTCCGCATCGTAATCCATTCCAGTACCGGGCAATTCCTGCAGGTGGTATTGATCCAAGTCCATAACTCTGAAATATGTATATAAATGCACATGTCAAAAGTTGGAAGCCTGAGTTGAAGATTCAACAAAAATATCTTGCTATATCTAATGAAGGCATTTACAAAATGAGAATAGTGTGTGTGTCTTAAGCAACCTTTGGTGCAATACTTCTACAAGTAAATCTCATGCTTGTTAGACATTGCCTGGGGAATAAAATCATAATTAAAATATCATAAGTTCAGGGCTGAATGCTATTATGCATGGAATAAGCAGCATATAAAATCTGCTGCACTTTGTATTTGAATGTTGTGAAATATGATGCACTTTAATTTTTGTAGCAAGAAAACATTGTACATCTGTATGAATTGTCAGAGTCCTTTTTGCAGTAAGAACTTCAGTAGCTGTTCAATATAATTGTCCTTACTTTTCTTGATTTTCATTTTAAAAATCACAAAATGATATGATTCATATATATTTTCAAAACATGTAGACACATTTTCTGACAGTACAGCTAGAGGCTGTGCTAAGGATACATTTACCCAATAGAAACCTGCGACACATTTTCTGACAGTTACATTTACCCAATAGAAACATGCGACACATTTTTCTGACTGTTCATTACCCAACAGAAACATGTGACACATTTTCTGACAGTTACATTTACACAATTGAAACATGCGACACATTTTCTGACAGTCACAGTTACCCAATAGAAACATGAGACACATTTTCTGACAGTAATGAGGTTGTACTAAGGATACATTTACCCAATAGAAACATGCGACATATTTTTCTGACAGTCACATTTACCCAATAGAAACTTGCGACACATTTTCTGACAGTACTGAGGCTGTACTAAGGATAGATTTACTCAATGAAACACATCTTTGCAAGCCAAGAGTTTTTGGTCCAATCATCATATTAGCATTTTCTAGGTCAATACAATGTTTTTAATACCCTTGGGACTCCTCACATTTTATTTTCCAGGTAGCAAAATTATAATATTGACCTCCAAAATGTCAGTATTCCTTGGATACAGATCCATCCAAGACAAAATAAAATATTTCTGAGCAGAAAACGATGAGTACACTGTAGAATCTTACCCTTCACCAGTGCGGTTGTAGATTTGTATATTTTGGGGGGACATACACGTCCCAGGGGAGTCCCTCCCATTGATCTCAGGCTGTGGGGTCTGGGGGTTCTCCGTACACATGGTAAATCCAGTCATACTACAACAGTAGAATAGCACACTCTAGGACAGGTATCATCACCAAAGTCATCAAATATCAGGGCACTTATTACTTCTTTATTTGGGCTTATATCTTCCCAGATTTCTCTCCGATTAATTTCTTCACAGTGTGTTCATTTTCTAACATTAGCCCTGAACTAGAGCATTTGACTGGAGACAGGAAACAGAAAATGTAAAATATGAACCCTTTAAAGGCTCTACAGGTGCCCTATCAATCTACAAACACATCACTGCATTACTTATCCACGGGTATTTAGGCATCACATCAGAGAAGGAGATTTTCAAAGTAGCTCACTTCTGAAAACTGGTGGTATATGCATGTAAGCTGCAGCATAATGATCACAAATTTAAAAAAAAAAATTGGGGGAGAAGGACATGAGAAAATATGAACATTCAAGATAAGCTGTATAAATAAATTAGAGTGTCAAAGTCTTTGAAACAAGGAAACAGAATAAAGATATATCCCCCCCCCCCCCCCCATTCTGGGGAAAATTATTTGTAAGTTATGTACATGTAATGTTTATCACGTTGCCCCCCAGTATTATGTCAATTTATCGTGAAAAAATAAGAAACGTAACAACAGAGTTCCACTGTAGTATACTGTTTTACACATGAACA
>CAJDSM010018927.1:23568-37258 GCA_903981925.1 Ostrea lurida
TCAGTAATGTCCTGCCTACCCGTTCATTTCTGGATCTGGTACCATCCTCAACTCATGTCGGACATAACCATCAGTACCTTGTGCGCTTTGATGGTGCACTGAAAGAGGCAAAAAACAACAGATGTAGTCATTGTTAACGTGTAAACATTTCAACCTTACATGGTCATGACCCTTTACCATTTCATGATTTTTTTTATCCCCCCCCCTCCTCCTTGTGACTCCTTTGAACTTTACGGATGGGCTGACCAATACATGGCATACTTGATATTTTGTCATCCTCCCTTCCAGTCAAAAGATGTGGAAATTTAAACCAGTATTGATTTGATAAATTTCTATAAAGTGTTATCATAAATGTAACATCATCTGTTGTCTGTGAATATGTATGCACGTCATTAGCAGTTCCCATTTCTCATGGACACTTACCCGTTTGTGTCATGACGCGACTGAATGCTGTGTGTTTGGTGGACACTTACCTGTCTGTGTCATGAAGCGACTGAATGCTGCGTGTTTGATTGACACTTACCCGTTTGTGTCATGAAGCGACTGAACGCTGCGTGTTTGGGGATTTCTGGATAAAGAGTCAGCAGTTGAGGCAGATCATGAATCCTCTCCGCTAATCCCCGTATCTGGAAGTCCTTACCGCTGAACGGATGCAAATTCCAGATCTGTTTCTTACCTACAAAACAAAGCGAGCTCTATCTGTCAGTAGGTTTTATATGAGACCTACATGTATAAAAAGACGCCCAGGTGTCAGCTTGTCTATCTTAAGATACATTGCTTTTCCTTGGACTTATACAAAAACTCCAACTTGAAACTATGCCAAAATCAAATTATTTTTTGACTAACTGTAACCTTCTCTGCTGAGGAATGAAAATTACGTATACAGTTGAACTTCTGTATCTCGAACAATGATATCTCAAATACCCTGGCTATGTCAAACTGATTTGGAGGTCCTAGCCAACTATTTTCTGAGTATTTTTACCCTGGATATCTCCAATATCTCGAATCTACAGATATCTCGAACTTATTTTTGGTCCCATTGAGTTTGAGATAACGAGGTTCAACTATATATTTTTTGTAAAACACTGGACCATAATGTCAGCTCTCTGAGGCCTAGGGAGAAGGTTACAGTTAGTCAAAATAATTTGCACGAATCTCACCAGTTTTGTCCTCTGCTAGCCAAGCAATTGTAATTCCTCCAATGAAATTGTCACTGAATCGCAGCAGAAATGTCCCTAGTGGGCGTTTTTCGAGCAGGCGCTGGGAATCTAGCTTGCTGATGAACCCATTGATAAATCTACAATATTTGAATATTGCAAGCATGCATAATCATATATCGATAACTATTCCATTTCCCTAAACACAATTTTAATTTACTAGACAACTTTTTAATTTCATTAACATTGGTCAACTATAACAGACCAAAATGAACTTTTTTAAATCCATATTCACAAAACACATTTTCTCTGTTAATTTAGAAGACTGATTTTTGTTCTCATTAGACAGTATTACTGAGGCCTAGATACAAGAGTAGTCTGACTACAGAGCTCTCTAGAGCTGACTTTTCACTGACCCTTCTTTCCACGGACCACGCATGTGTTCTTTGGTCAGCTTCATGGCTTGGTAGTACCATTCCCAGAATGTGTAATTTCTAGCCGGCAAAGGATCCTGAAAATACATTTCACTGTTATTCTTTTAAAGGTCAGGAACATCTAATTTTATTCAGTAGCTTGAGGTAACACTACAACAGCACTGTTGTTGCTGGGTGTTTTTTTTTTTAAAGGTTTGATTTTATTCAAATTATTCTCAAAACCAATGGACCAATTTTAATCAAATTTCACACACTGCGCATAACAAATCCATACACAAAGTGTATTCAAACTTGTTTAATAATCTATGGAAACACAATTCAAAATCAAGGAAAATTGAGTGAGATTAATAAAAACCAATTCTCCTTAGAGCGATATATACTGGTAAAAAAATTGATAGAGCCTTGAAAGAAGCTTCCTTTTGTAGGGTTCATTCGTGTTCATAGCATGACCCAAAGGACCACAACTAAGGTCATGAATTAAACAGCATGACCCATGAGACACAACTAAGGTCATGAATTAAACAGAAGACTTTGGACTGACCCATAAGACCAAAACTAGGGTCATGAATTAAACAGCATGACCCATAAAGCCACAACTAAGGTCATGATTAACAAGAAGGACTATGGACTGACCCATAAGACCAAAAACTAGGGTCATGAATTAAACAGCATGACCCATGAGACACAACTAGGGTCATAAATTAAACAGAAGACTATGGACTGATCCATAAGACCAAAATTAGGGTCATAAATTAAACAGCATGACCCATAAAGCCACAACTAGGGTCATAAATTAAACAGACGACTATGGACTGACCCATAAGACCAAAACTAGGGTCCAGTGGAAGTCTGTCTGCTCATACTCACCCTGTTAAAACTGCTCCAGCTCACAGTCTTCTGGGAGAAGTTGTCATCGATTGAACCACCTGTGGCAAAAAGTAATGATAATATCAATTCACTTTTCACATCAATAGCAATTTCATTGATAATTTTGAATAGTAAAAACCTAGAGCTGCCTGTATGTACTAATATTACTATTAAGGGCATACAAACACTAGATGCTTATACCAAACAGGCAGGTGATACATACAATTAAGTTTATCTGTTGATGAACTTCGCACCTGCTTGTTTTTGTTTTAGATATCAACTGCATGAGAATGCTAAATACTTTTTTTATTTTATTAATTCTATAAAAATGTTGTGCATTACTAAATACTGTGGAATCATCATTGTTCATGGGGGACCAATGTTTGTGGATTTCGTGGGTCACTCTTACTCACGAATTTACATCCCGACAAACCTGTTTTACGTCCCCACAAACCAGCAAAATTTTGGTTACCCAGGAACATTGGCCCCCATGAATTAAAATAATTCTACAGTATGTATAAGAGAAAGCAAACAGCATGTTCAGCGTGACTAGGTCTGGCATAAACACTGACCTAGATTACCTATCCCAATAGCTTATCATGGTGACCAGAGTATTGTTATGATATAGCTTGGAAAATGAAACACCTTATAGAGAACACTGGATACAAACCACAAAATGGATGCCTGGGTGAACAATTTTTTTCTTTCGCTTACCATTAATTTGGTTGAAACGAGTACAAATATTATGTTCCAAAAAAAAAAAAATTAGGTACTTGTTAATCGTTAATGCTCAAAAGTTGAAATATATCACACACCCCCCCTCCCTCCCTACCCTATTTTGTATACTATAGGGCTTTACAGTAACCCTCACCAAAGAGCTTAGTGGCAAGATATTGTTTGTTCTCGTGAGTGAGTCCACGTTCCGTCAGAGACTTGAACTTGGTGTCCAATAAATTGACTAGTTCTGGCCAGGGTACCTGATCCGGCACTGCAAAAGGCATCCTTCCCTAGAAAAAAAACCCAAAAAATATATAGCATCAGGTACTCCAAAAGGCATCCTTCCCTAGAAAATAAATCAAAAAATATATAGCATTAGGTACTAAAAAAGGCATCCTTCCCTAGAAAAAACAAAACAAAAAATATATAGCATAAGGTACTAAAAAAAGGCATCCTTCCCTAGAAAAAAAAAAAATATATATATAGCATTAGGTATTGCAAAAAGCATCCTTCCATATAAATAACAAAAACATGTAGCATGCATAGTACCTACTGAAATGAGCAAAGAAATTCTTAGAACTCAAAATAGTGAGGGAAAGCTCAAAATTCATGTCAACTTGGTTTCAAATCCAAACGTACAAAGAAATCATAGGTGTTTGATGCCATTCCATTTCAGTACTGTATTTTAAAATTCACTATTATTAGTTATAATATGTCTCAATTGTCTGCACTGAATCAGTTGAAACTAAATTGCCAATAATAACTCATCTGTAATACCATTCATACTAATATGAATATTCAATACATACTGGTTCACTGAACTGGTTATCCCACAAGATGGTTGCCACGGCGTTGCATTCCTGATTGCCATGCACTGTTACTACCACAGGCATGGAAATTGTCTACAAATCACAAATGAAGAATATCCAAAAAACAACATATAATTTTGATAATGATTTTTTTTAATATGTATGCAAAATTTTTTCATCATGCTTTTATCATTATTTTTGATGAATCATCTTTGCAAACTAAGGTTTGTACACAGCAAATTTTTGTCAGTTTTCATGGTTTTTGTCTTTAATCTGATCACAAAGTCCAATAATCAACAAAGTACAATATACGATAATAAAGGGAGATCTAAGGACTGATTTCCACGAAACTGTAAGGCGAAGCCAAGCCTTCTATGGACTTGAACAACCCGACATATTTCTGTAGACAGTCAGTAACAAACCTAATAAGCGTTTTGTTTTGTCGAGGATCAATATAGACAGTATGACGAAAAGTTAGCTTTAATAATAAAAAAGACGCAACGTTCGCCATGTTGCCGTCTATATTTTGCTACTCACCGTCTAAAGAAATTTAGACGGCAGTCACGTTTCAACCAATGACAACGCAACATTTTAGTCCAAGGCAAAACAAACGTTAATAAAGGGGGGATCTTAGGATCGATTTCCACGAAACTATAGTTGTTGACAACTCAACAAAATTTTATGCCTCAGAAAATTTATGAAAATCACTGTATTTCCTTTTTGCTTTCCCATATTCAACATGGCCCTTGCTGACTATCCAGGTCAGAATATGATATTGTGCAGAAGTTGGAAATCCAGGTTGGTTAATGATTGTGTGGAAAAGGATTAACTAAAACGTAACACTCACCCAGACTTCGAACTGCAACTCATTCACAGTCATCCCCAGATGAAAGGAGCTTTGGAACAAAATGCAAAATTTCTCCTCGGTGACAGCCTAACAATGAGAGTAAGACACCAGGTTAATGTCTCAAAGCCTTCTTACTCTGTTGATTAAACTATGAGAAGACAACAGTAATAAATAGAGGATCTTGAATGAGTGCTTATGGCATAAGAAATTTTATGAAATGAGTTACCGGATTTAATATTTCCCGGCCTTGGCGAGGAGAATATTTTAAATCCGGTAACTCATTTCATAAATTTCATATTGCCATAAGCACGAGTTTAGATTCTATTTATCACACAACGATCATTAAAGACATATTTGAATTACAGTAAAATACCTCTATCTCGAAGTCCGAGGACTTTAAAAAAAATTCGAATATGCGGGGTTCGAGATATCCAAATTCGATTCTTCAACATTTTTTTGTTTGGACGGGGATATTTGATGAATCGGCGTGTTCGGTGGTAATTGGCGGCGACTAAGACTCACTTGAAAGAGTGCACCGTGCACACAAGCTCTTAAACTAATTATCGCAAACCCAGGCCTACCTGGAAAAGGCGAGCGTGGACAATTATCATTAGTTTCAGCCGCGGGCGTGAAAACGTGATTTGAGTAGGCCAATTATAGTAAGCAGACCGGAAAATTGACTGCACTTTGAGATAAACAGGTGAAATAGGGCATGGACCTTGAAATACTTCGACATCTAGCGAGGTATTCGAAATAACCGTGTTCGAGATATCAGGAGTTTTTGAAATCATTTATATAGTTGAAAACGGCCGGGACCGGCCGTCGACTTCGACATAAGCAGGGTATTCGAGATTAAACCATGTTCGAGATACAGGTATTTTACTGTACTTTCTATTTCACAACCCGAATTTTCGATTTGTTATTGTTTGACGTCGTCAATTTGATTGTGACGTCGTCTGCAACGTCACGGTTTGAAGAAGCTGGAAATTTCTGTTACATTTATTTCCACTTCATAAAAGACACAAAATGCCCTTGGAATAACCTCGGTGACAAAACAATGTCTTTTACCATCCAAGTTTTTTCAAATTTCGAGGCTATTGGTGCAGCTTTCTATTTTGATTTGAACCCCTTGTGATTGACCTACCTCTAAATTTGCTTCTTGATGAACTCTCAGCTTACGAGTTTCAATATCGCGTTTTTCTGAATCCGTTGATTTATTGAACCTCGTGAAACAGTACTAGTTGTGTGATAAATATATATTATTACTACAGTAATTTAATGATCCGAAGAGTCGGATCACTCTTCAGTTAGCAGGCGTCTATCATCAGATCAAACTCGACTCCCAGCATTCAGTTTGATCTGAAAATCTGCACCTGTGAAATCAACATTTATACGATAAATGTATTCCAAATATATCAAAAACACAAACATGCTATGAAATTATTTTTTGTGTACAGTTTTTTTTTCAGACGAGATTGATATTTTCCACACAAAAAAAAACCCCTTATTTCGATGATGCATTGTGATATCATAAATTTCAGAGAGTGGTGATACGCATTCAGAAAAAGACAGTGTGGCGATTCGGAAAGTCGGATTACACTCTGTGAGATTTCACAGTATTGAGACACGGAATTTTGATGATTGAGTTTAATCTATTATTTTGATAAAGGAAATTGGCAAAATTCCACTTTTAAATTGGGGAATAAAAAGGCACCTCTCTCCAAATTACATTGGGAATGGGGTCGTTCAATGGCCAAATTCATAAAGAATCGAGTGACGTGTTGTCTGTGATGAAATATAAATTCATTGGACGCTTGAAACAAATTTGTATGGTCATGACTGAATCACAAATGGTGATGTGCCTGAACAGAGAATCCGCTGATGAGAGAATAATGGAGACTCACACATGCACTACTCACTTCTGTTCCTCGCTTCTCTGCCCGCTTAATGGTCTTCAGAATCTACAGACAGAAAAACAAACCAGTTATCATCCAAAAAAATCAATTTAACTCACTGAAATTTACCAGGAGGGCTTTATGGAGAATGGTTTTGATTAATGTATCCACTCTTGCAGACAAATATTCCCATACACACAGGCATGCTCTAGACGGCAGAGTTTATATAACAGTACTACTGTAAAGGGCTTTAATTTCGCGATTTTTATCTTTTAACTTTTCACGATGGTTTAAATTTTGTGGATAGTAAATATTCTTTTAAAGCTAGAATCATATACCCAAATACATTGAACAGCACTTCACGATGGCTTTATTTTTGCGATAGTTAATATAATCGCGAATATAGCGAAAATAAAACCCACGCGAATATTTCCCCCTTTACAGTATTTATGAAAGGTTTTATGATATGTGTCTCAGTTTGTTGAGAATAACATTAAAATGTTTCATTGAGATAAAAACAAAAGATGACGGAATACTTGCCATGTTTCTGAACTCGATGCTGAGTTCCCCTTTCTGTGGCTGGAACTCCATTAAGCCCGAGTTATTGAGGATCTTCCCACAGTTGTGTTCAGGACGTCGATTGGGCCCCCTCAACAACAGCTTAGCTTGGGCCTCACTGTGAAAACAAATCAGATGTTCGTGACATACTGTACCAATGATCTAGTCAGTTGTAGCTTTCCAAGAAAAGACGAGAGAAGCCAGAGATCAAAATGAATTCCATTCTGTAGAGCTGTAGATCATACCCTCTCTTTAAACACTTATTCACACAGCATATTATTGGAATCATTCTACACTTTTTTTATGTTTTCAGATACTGTAAAACGAGAACATTTAGCGTACTATTTATTTTAGCACCTTTAGCACAGACGTACGATTGCGCTAAATTAAATTTGCGCTAAAAGTTTTTAATTGACATTATTTTGTTGACCAGGTGGTGTTGTTGCGCTAAAATAAGTTGCGCCAAAAGGATTTCATTACCGATTGCGCTAAAATATGTTTGCGCCAAATATTCTCGTTTTATAGTACACAGTATACACAAGATGTAGGATATTTCTTCTGAAATCCAGGGACTCACCTAATGATGGAGGCAGTGACTGTAGGAGGGGTCAAGTGAATGGTCAGCTTGCCACCGACCAGCAGACGCACCCGAGCGCTGAAGCGGGAATCTCTCTTCAGTACTTGTGGTGGTTGTGTTTCCACAATAAATGTGCTGAAATATTGATTTAAAGGAGGGTGAGATTATTTTGAAGTTCTTGGAAATTGATAATAATAATGTATTTGAAATACTTCTGTAAAGCAAATATTGGAGCTTATGAGCCAATCATTCTCTGTTGACAGAGCTGAGATGAAACCAATCATTCTCTGTGTGGACAGAGCTGAGATGAACCAATCATTCTCTGTGTGACAGACTGAGATCAACCAATCATTCTCTTGTGTGACGAGCCAGATCAACCAATCATTCTCTGTGTGACAGAGCTGAGATCTTGACCAATCATTCTCTGTGTGACAGAGCTGAGATCTTGACCAATCACTCTCTTGTGACAGAGCCAAGATGAGGCCAATATTCTCTGTGTGACAGAGCCAAGATGAACCATCATATTCTCCGTGTCATAGAGCTAAGATGAGCACAATATTTTATCGTTGTGACAGAGCCAAGATGAACCAATCATTCTCTGTGTGACAGAGCCAAGATGAACCAATCTTCTGTGTGACAGAGCAAGATGAACCAATCATTCTCTGTGTGACAGAAGCCAAGATGAACCATCATCATTCTCGTGTCATAGAGCTAAGATGAGCCAATCATTCTCTGTGGACAGAGCCCAAGAATGAAACATCATTTGTCTCTGTGTTTGACAGAGCCAAGATGAGCCAATCATTCTCTCTGCTACTGAGTCATGATAAACCAATCAAAGGACTTTTACTCTGATCAGATAGACAAAAAATGTTCATGAACTTTTAGAAATATTCAGGAACAAAGTGAATATTGTGTTGTGTCGAATACTGTTGTATACATGTACCAAGGTAGGGCATTGAACAGCATTAGAAGCTCTTGCTGGCACAACTGAAGATCATAAAGAAAAAATTAACTTAGAAGTACATGCATTTCCTCCAGTGTACAAGAAAGTGTTGATTTCTTTAAGACACAGATGTGCTGTACCTTGTAACAATGGAAGACAAAATGCTGGTTATTTTGCTGTTCAGCGTGGACACCACATCATCTCTGCCATCAGATAACTGCATTGGAATCCTGCTGCACAACCCCTCCAGCTTTAACACCTGCTGTCGGCTCTTCCACACCAGATCTACTGTCGACTTCGAACACAGTAGGTAATTGTGATCATATTAGCTCGATCTTTCATTTTCTTCAAAGATACAAAGGTACAAGAAAGCTTGTCTAATTTCAAAAAGGATTGTGGGTACTTTCCTTACATTATATTTATGGAGTTGTCGGTGAAATATACGGCAGTGTGGCAAATTTTTCTGGAAGCATTGTGGTAGTTCCCATCATTTTCAGCTGATGAAGAACACATATACAATCATTGGAGCGGAGGCTCATCACATGGCTTTGTAACACGAGACTCGCATTATATAATATGGGCGAGCTTGTCCATCGCTTTTGACTCGATTTTGCTCGCTATTAGTTTTCTTCCCTGGCACTCCCGCCCCCCCCCCCCAAAAAATTCTATAATTTGCTGTTAGGGAAATTTTCCATATTTGTTTTTGGGTTTTTTTTTTCACAAACAAAAGAGCATGTTATAAAATTCTATGTAATTATATTTTGAGGGTGGATGAATGTCTCATTCTACACATACCATTTATATTTGACTTAAAAATTGCCCTTTATCATAGTTTTGACTTAGGGATTGTAATCTTATTCCTCATATTTATTTTGTTAAATGGTCCAACTTTTGAGCATATGTATCAACAAACAACAAGTCTCCTGGACTGCTCAGTGTCATTTATTAACTCTTCTCTCTCCACCTTGACCACACCTCTCTTGTATCTGCTATTTAGTATCATATTAGATTCAAGTAAGCATCCAGTCCATCTGTTGTGATATAAGTAAAACTTGTCTAATCCAGAGTGCAATTCAAAATATGAGTTAAATGTACATATGCTCTGCATCAAACTTAAATACTATCATAAGAAAATACTTTAATGTTGGATGTTGTCTGAGATGTAAATTTTCTGGTACTGTTATCTGTAGATTAGACAGTTTCAGTTAGAGATGTAAACTTAGTACGAATGAATCAAATGATAGGATTGTCAAAAAATATCTTATGATTTTTCTTTCAGGAAGCGGAATATGATAGAGAATTGTCACATAAGCAGGAGGAGTTACCATTAACTACAGAAGCAGCTACAGATTAACATAAGTACGGACAGGTGCCTTCTGTTTTTTCTCGTAGCTCACTAGACTCACAATGTGAGATTTGAATGTGCCTCACCATTTCACTAGTCCTAGCTCACCTTTGGCTTTACGAGCCAGATGCCGACAGATCGCACTGACTTCTGTCTTGTCTGTGTGTCAATGCACAACAACTATTGTATCATTCGTAATCACAAAATAACTTATGAATAAAATTGGTGTACCGTATTGACATAGACACACTTCTGCCTAACATAAGTGAGAAACTCCGCACTGCTTTACTCCCAAGTTTTGAGTTTTGGTTTTTTTTTGGGGGGGGGGGGTTGCTGTTTTTTTAAGACAGCTAATTATACACTACCTATTCAATCTCAAGTGAATAAAGTGTAATGATATGTTGTCAAGAGTAATTTTGCCTGTGATATCTTGACCAATTGAAATGACAGAAAAATGTTCCATTATTTTTGAAAAAATTTTGCGTAATACAATTTACACATTTCAATTACCCCATCCCTGCCGACAGGTAACATGATGGTCCACGGGTCACTTATTTTGTGTATGATATTAGTTTTTCTGCTTATGAATAGCTGTTATTCTAACGGTCAAATTCTTTTATTTTTAGGCCAAAAATCAGACATGTTCAGAAAAGTATTTGGCGACTTTGTCTCCGGAGGATATTCAGCGAGTGACAGATGTGAGAAAACTCTAGAAAACAGAAAAAGGGCTTTGAGGGAATACTGTCAAAAGAAGCACAAAACATTGCAGTGCACGAGTAGTAAGTCCTGTATCTGTTTCAATTTAAAGAACCTTTGTCACCACGAAGGAGCAGAAGATAATTCGTACAGTTAAACATATTCTTGGGAGAAACGTATTTTAAGTCGATCCCCTGATGACTTTATCCTGTGATGGTATTTGTCTTTATTTTCGCCAATGTAATTAGAATTAGATCTCTGATCACTACTACAGGGTAGCGATATATGTGAGCGGCAAAAAGGATCTTGTCTTTTCGCTGTCGAAGTTGAAATATTTAAGAAATTAGAATTTGTCAAAATAAAGAGGAAGAAGTATTTTGTGTAGTAATGCAAATTGAAAACAACAAAATAATTCACTATCCAAGAGTGGATCACATTTATCAGTGGCGGATCTTGTCAAAAGGGCGGGACTGGTCTTTGAAAGAGGAGCCAATAGGCTAGAGATCTGGGATAGAGCCCAAAGGAGCGCCTAGGGGGAAAGCCCCCAGAAGCTCCCGAGTTTAAGGGCTTTCAAAGTTATTTTTAGGGATTTATTTCGCTATACTTCAATGCATGATAATGATTTGTCATGAAAGGGAGGGGCTGTCCCCACCCCTCTAATCCTCTGTACTTTTGCATATTGTGAAAAATTAATTTATTTCCAATCATATAACAAAAAGATAGGATAGAATGATAAAGGTCTCCTAATTTAGATTGTGTTGTAAATTGTTACAGTATAAGTATAATTTCTGGACAACAACATTAAAATTGTCCTATTTTTCAGCAAAATGAACATAATTGTGTTATATCACATTCTATGATATCATTCACAGGTAGTTTTGACTGAAGTATAAAAATATTTTTAAGAACAAACATTTTACATTATTTATGTTAGGCCATTTCCTGTCTTACTCTTGTTACACAACATCTTTCCTACTGTTCAAATTCTTCTGAAAAATTTTGCATAATCTTAACTCGTCACATTAGTCATATTCAGTGGAAAGAAAATTCCAAAGAAAGAAAATCAAACATAAAAAATTATTACTACAACTACAATTAAATTTGTCAACAGGAAATCGCAGACAAGTTGAGTAAGACTTGAGTGTTTGGAGGAAGTGAGACACCAGGTTTGACCAAGAGCTGATCGAGTGGAAGCGACAACAGCAGTTAGCAGGAAACGGGGCCATTTGATCCGAATTTGCTGGAAATTTGCAAAAATGGTAACCATACATTGTATTTTGTTGATTTTAACTCAAACTGATTAATTAATCGTGGTTCTATAACGCAGAATTGTGGTTCACCATGGCTCTGTAACACAGATGATTGGTTACCATGGTTAAACTGAGAATGATTGGTCATAATGGCTGTGTAATACAGATATTGATTGTTCATCGTGGCTCTGTAACTCAGAATGATTGTTACCCTTGTTTTGAGTGGTTGATCATGGTTTTGTAATACAGAGAATGATTGGTTCACCATGGTTTTGAGTGGTTGATCATGGTTTTGTAATACAGAGAATGATTGGTTCACCATGGTTTTGATTGGTTGATCATGGTTTTGTAATACAGAGAGTGATTGGTTCACCATGGTTTTGATTGGTTGATCATGGTTTGTATAAGAGAATATTTGGTTCACCATGGTTTGATTGGTTGATCATGGTTTTGTAGTACAGAGAATGATTGGTTCACCATGGTTTTGACTGGTTGATCATGGTTTTGTAATACAGAGAATGATTGGTTCACTTGGTTTTGATTGGTTGATCAAGCTTTTTAATGCAGAGAATGATTGGTTCATCATGGTTTTGATTGGTTGATCATTGATTGGTTCATCATGATCTCTAATACAGAGAATGGTTGCTTTATTGTGACTTTGTAACACAAATAATGATTGGTTCATTTTGATGGCTCTATAACAAAAAGAATGGGGTTCATTATGGCTCTGTTACCCAGAGGATGATTATTTCATAGCTCTGTTAACCCAGAACATTACTCTATGTTGACCAGTGCTATCTTTAGATGGAGATATAATAAGAACAATAATATGAACTGTCTTTCTTACTCTTTAACAGGTGTGAAATATTTCAGCATTTGTGTAATAAATAATTGCTACATGTATGACCTCCACCCCCCCCCCTCCCAACTTTGTTGTAATGTAAGGAAGAACATTGAGATCTATTCACAAGCCTAGAATTCATCCAATAGTAAACATCAAGTTGATTTTTATATTGTGATAGGTTGAATGTTAAAGTAACTCTAAACCAACCATTTGGGTGTGCAATCAGTTGTGGACTAGGTGTGGAATCTTGTATCTAATATTTACTTGGGTAGAAGCGAATGGATTTAATTTAGAATCTTGTATTTTCATTTACTGGGGTGAAAGTACTGGATTTAGGTGGAATCTTTTTACATTTACTGGGTGAAAGTGACTTGGATTTAGTGTGGATCTTGTATTTTATATTACTGGGTGAAAGTGACTGGATTTAGTGTGGAATCTTGTATTTTACATTTACTGGGGTGAAAGTGACTGGATTTAGTGTGGAATTGTATTTACATTTACTGGGAAAGTGACTGGATTTAGTGTGGAATCTTGTATTACATTTACTGGGGTGAAAGTGACTGGATTTAGTGTGGAATCTTGTATTTTATAATTACTAGGGTTGCGCGACGGGATTTAGTGTGGAATCTTGTATTTTGTATTTACTAGGGTGCAGCGACTGGATTTAAGTGTGGAATCTTGTATTTTATTTATAGGGTGCACGACTGGATTAGTGTGGAATCTGTATTTTGGTATTTAACATAGGGTGGAG
>CAJDSM010018928.1:5038-21903 GCA_903981925.1 Ostrea lurida
CGAACAAGTTTTTCTTGAGATATAGCAGTAAGATATTAACACCACAGTCTTGCATTGTTAGGTAGATGACCCCATTCACCTGGAAATCATGTCTGAGGACTCGGATCTAAAGGGTTCCATTTATTCTAAACCCAGCATGGTGGAGCGTCTACTGGAGCTGAGGAAGAGGAGACAACACATTGCTAATGGTGAGGCAGCATCTTAGTAGATGTGTTATAATCATGTTGTTTCTGCTGCAGATGAATATAGATAGGAATTTTGCAAGTCTATTTAATTTTCAGACAATTTTTTGTAAGACCACATTCCTAGAAAATATATAGCCTATTAACCACTAAGTAATGATTACCATAATTTTGATGCACAAAAATTCATCTATAAACATTTTGACTCAGTTTTGCAAAAGTGAATCATCCCAAAAACATTTAGATTGTCTAGTTTAAATGCATAAAGAACAAGTGAGATTCATATGCTAAATGTATATTTTAAGCTTAATTCTAAAGTCCTCATTCATGCCTTTTGCTAACTTTTTTTATTAAAATCTTTCAGAAACATGTCACAAATGTGACGTTTCCTTTGCTTCCATATTAAAACGAAGAGTAAGTATTTTTTTATGTTTTATTAGTATTTAGTAATAAAGAAAGATTTGAATGACATTTTTTTCGTGCTTATGTTAGCAGAGAAAATTTTATGGTCAATTAAAAATATTACTGGAAAAACGCATGTAACTTCTGATTTGCAGATTTAATGCACATTGCAGGATATCCACTAATTTATATATATAATGTAAAATTACAGTAAAATACCTGTATCCTCTGAACGTGGTTTTATCTCGAATACCGCCCGCTTATGCGTAGTCACGGCCGGTCCCAGCCGTTTCCCTAATAATATTTTTAAAAAACTCCTGATATCTCGAACACGGTATACTCGAATTACCCCCTTATATCGAGATATTTTCAAGTCCCATCGCCTATTCACCATGGTTTGGTAGGCTCGAAGACAAGTCAATTCCGTGCTGCTTACCATTACCTGACCAACAAGTCAACGCATCACACGCTCGCGGCTGTAGAAACTAATCTGATTGTTCGATCAATAGTCCCACGCTTGCCTTTTCCAGTAGACCCGGGTTGCGATAATAGTTTAAACAGCTTGGTACTCGAGCACTTTCTTATAAGTCGCCGCCATTTAATACCTTAACCACCGACACATCAAATTACCTCCGTCCAAACGAAAAAAAAATGTTGAAGATCAAATTTGGATATCTCGAACCCCCGGATATCTCGAAGTTTTTTCGAAGTCCCTCGGACTTCGAGATAGAGGTATTTTACTGTACGTTGAGTTTTTACAGCTTGACATTCCAAGGTAAACAATCTGCTTCTGTTCCGTGGAAAGAGCACAGGAGTGGATTGCCACCCTTGGGAAAACAAAAATAACTTTTGCAATATATGTCTTGTAATTTTTCAGTTTTATTGCCGACACTGCGGAAACAACTTCTGCTCTAAGTGCTGTAACCAGAAAGTCCCCAAGTCCATGTTTGGTGCTACAGGTATAGGTTAATACAGTGATAATAAGATGTTTGGTGCTACAGGTATAATGGATGAAAGCAATGATAACTGGATGATGGGCTGTTTTAGAATAAAATATTAACAAGAAAGAGTTAAATACATGAACATATTGTAAGTACGCATGTACCAGTAATGAGTGATTATGTAATGATAGAAACTCCTGCACTGGCTTGGACAGTATATGCTGCTATATGTATTTGTCCATGTAGTATAATTTTTGCCGTTTCTTTTTTAGCTCCGCAGGCCCAGACAGAAATGGTCCTTGTTTGTGGTATTTGTTATGACCTACTTATGAACCAATCGGACAAAGATAAGCAGAGCTAATGAACATTGGGAGGAGGAGGAATTACAAAATCCAGGAGCAAGACTTGCTGGGACCCCACCCATCTCATGTCCGAGATCACTGCCAAGATTGTTTTTATTATTTTTCTTTATGTTGTTTGCAAATGACTTCTGTTGTGAAGGCGTTTGTTTGAGGCACAGAAAAAGTATTGGTATTTACAAACACATTTTTCTGTTGACAGCGTAAATTTCTTGCACAGCCTGTCCTGTGCTGTAGCTAAAATATTTTAGCAAGAAAGCAAGGTTTTTCACACAAACCAGTCGTTCTGTTAATGCATGAAATGTGTATGTTGGCTTGTTGTGAACGCCTTTTCTACGGTTGTAATATGAAAAAAGAAAGTGGAAAATACTGTATAAGCCAAAATTTTAGTGAGGATTTAATTTTGACATTATTAGCAAGTGTTTTGAGATTGCTAAAATTAGATATCGCTAACAATTCCTTCAAAATAATCGGTAGAGATTTTCGAAACTTTCGAAATAATGTACAACGTAATCGCTAAAATTGTTTCACTCTAAAACAAAATACCGCTTTTTATGGACACACACACACCACCCCACCCCCCACTAAATTTGTGTTTCGCTAAAATATTTGATTTCCCTTTGCTGGGAAAGCAGTACAAATTGATCGACTTTGCTGGGAATGTTGTCGGAGAAGTTATTTATGAAGATAATTTCGTCAGTTAACAGTACATCCCCTTTTTATATCTGTTTACTCCAGTGTCAGTCTGATTAAAATCAACTCCTTTGATCTGCTCACGTATATAAAGATGATATGATAACCTAACTAACTCCCCACTAAATAGCTTACTGTGGTGATAGGATGATCGGAAATGTTTTGCCATCGCTAACTTTCATTAAATCAATTACAATTATTGTAGTACAAATAGTACATTTGACTGTGTATTATTTATGCACAGGAGTTGTCGCTAGATTAAGTGCTTGCAAATATTTCACATTTACATCATACAAAATAGAAGTGATAAATCATATCAAATTGCCCTTTAATCCCGCCATATGAATGGATTTGCAGTATACGTATTTGTGTTATAATATTTTGTTTGAATTGAAACGTCTATTGTTGACTTTGTTAGTTTGAGATCTTTTGCACAGTAATTATTTATTTCACTAGTTTCCTCTGTTGTGTTTATGGGAATTGAATATTCAGGTTTTGAGTGTTTTCAATTTGTTTTAATGTGGATTATAGCTTCAAAGCAAAAAGTCAAATGTATCTACATTACCTTTTTTTTCTTAATTTGCTGAAATTTTTACTGGTGACAACAGTATTTTTGGCTAAGAAATCCTGATTTGAATTATATGATCTGTGTCCAGTATGAAATGAACCATACATTTTGTATTTGAAAAAATCCTGCTATGGTAATGGTCTTCATTACGGGTTCCTAAGTATTTTTGAAATCCAATGCATTCACACCCATGATTTGTGAATTTATTATTAATGAAAATGTAAAAAGTTGCCTCTTTTAAAAATGATCAAAATTATCCATGTTTGAACAATGTATAGCAATACACATATACATGATTATCATTAGGATTTGTAAAAATGAAAACCCATAGTATATATACATGTATTAAGCATGTGTGTAGTTGGTGTTTTGAATAGTGGTATTTATGGCTTTGCTATTTTTACAGGTTAGTAGGAAGCTGCTTCCAAAGCAGAAATTTAAAGAATGAATTCATTTTGATTTAATATACATCCAAAATCAAATTTTATCTTAATGGATCCTGAATTTAAGGAGGCTCATTACATTACCAATACCATTAAATTTTATTACATGATCAATTTAAGCACCTTTTAAGAAGCATGATTTCACATTGCGAAAAGATAATACAAGCTACTCAATATTTTATATGAATTTTTTTTATTTTTCCCGGAATATTGAAAAAGTTTTCTTTGCAAATAGAGTTCTAGTATCCAAACTTCGCTGTATTGGTGCATGAATATGAATATCTAATAAAAACAGCCCAAGAGACCCGAAAGAAGTTATGATTTTCGAAGAAAAAAATATTTACGAATATGAAAAATGCTATTTGTTGATATTTTTTAAAATCCAGGATAAAATCTTCAAAAAAACAATTAATTAAATGACAGACACGTTAGACAAGTATATTTAAAAAGATTGAAGAATATGTCTTATTTTCAGATATATCGCTATATTTCAGAATTTATTCTCAGCGACGAGAAAAAAGTACCGATCCCGATCGAAATGATAAAATTACTGAAATAGTCATATACTGGTAATTATACGACATTTCATCTAAGAATTTACTTTCCTTATAAAATTTTAATTGTAAAACCATTTACATCAAGGAGTGTAGTTTCTATTACAATCTCTCTATGACTTTTCTGTGTAATTTCATCGGCTTGTTCCAAATTTTGAAAAATCGCAATATTTCTAAATTTGGCTATTCCATTTCAATTCTTTTTAAAATATATTTCTCCGACATATCTTTTTCCAAGAGTGACATGTTTTGAAGATTTCATCCATAATTCAAAAATATCCAACAAATAACATTTTCAATATAATAAATAATTTTATATTTAAAAAATCGGATTGTTATATCTAAGTTGTTTAGACATGTTTTATTGAACATCATATTTATACATCAAATCACAGCAAAAAGTGGACTCTAGAATCTCTTTTTGCAAAGAAAACAAACTTTTCATTATTCCGGAAAAATCACAAAAAATTCATATAAAATAATTGAAGCTTTATTACTTTTTCGAAGGCAAACTGTGCTTCTTGAAATGTGCTTAAACGAATCATTAACTAATTGAGCTAACTTAACATTTTTTTTAAACATGTATAGCAATAGTTAATATTAACTTTATATTCAGTATTTTTATTAGCATTTCATGAATTTGCTTTATACTGTACAAAGCAATATCGGTTGGTTTTTGTGGGTTTCTTTTTTTTTTTTTTTACTTTTTTTTTTTTTTTTTTTTTTTTGGTTCTTTGTTTTGGAAATGGGTAACTTTCTGCATTATGTGTACATGTGTTTACATGTCTATTTCCACTGATTAAAAGAGTGATGTACCTTAAGAGTCTCCATTAAAAGTTTTTGGGCAACTTGTGTACATTGCTGGGTTTCATCATTCATTGGAAACTAATTTTGTTGTTTTTCTTTATTAAGAACGACCACAAAATCAAGTAATTGAATAAGGTTCAGCTCTTATGGGAAGTAATACAATAAAGGGTGGTGGTTCCCAAATTTATGTACCAACGAAATTGTATTTGACTCCATTTCCATTTGGTGTCCACGATAATGAATGAAACTCCTTTACTTAGTGCAGATGGTGCAAGTCCTTAGTATCTAGCCTCTATCTGGCTGGAGTATATCGTCTTGCTGATGCAGGGCGTGTATGTAGTTTAAATGCAATATGGCATGACTTTCCACAAGATTATTGTTGATAGCTGTTGTTTTATTATAGATGTTGCAATTGTTTTTGGTGAGAATTTTTTCCGTATGCCTGATGCTTTGATAACCTGTAGATTTAGCGTTTTATTTTTAGCATTTGTTGGTGATTGTTGCCACTAGTCTGTTCTCTAGTCTATGTGTACTGGCTTGCCCATCATTTGTGGTGTTGGTTTACCACCTTTTTAAATCTCTGTAGAATTGTAATTCTCCTTGTCATTCTGTATATGCAGTTGTTTATCAGTATTACAAGCCCCTGTTAAGAAAACAGTTGTATTTGATTGTATTCATTAGACGTATTGCTTAAGGTAACATATTACATACTAATCCAATTGTATTCCACAGACAAGGTATACATGCATGCGCTATAAGTATGAAGAACTAAAAGTGTAAGACCAAGACACCCCCCCCCCCCATTTTTTCATACATCAACATTAGAATAAATTCAGTCATATAAAAATTCAGAAAATATATTTGAATTTTATGGTATTGCTCAGCATGACTATGTATCGAGTTGATTTAATTAAAAAAATATATTTGTTAATACTTACAGATTGAGTTTATAACTGACATTGTTTTGAAATTGGTTTAAAAGTTGTGGGCATTTCATATTGTATGTGCTTCGGAAGTAATTTTAGTATTCTCAACTTATGATAATGAGTTAATTCCCTATTTCTTTCCTTGAAGGAAACTTACCCACCCCAACCCATAAAATTTGGGTTTTTCCTAAATGACATGTGTACTTGTAGAGCACAATATTCATATGATAAACTTACAATGTTTTGACAGCTAAATTTAAATACTATTGTTTTAATAACAGTGTGCCATTTCAATTGGTAAAGTGTGCAAAGTTCACCGATTGGCGGTGTGTTTTCAGTAATTGTGAGTTTGGATGACCATGCTAAGCCATTCTCTCAATATGATTGGTCACCAAGAACAAAATATTGAAATCAAAGAGAATCCGCACCCAAATGATTGCATGCGTGATCAAGGGAAGTGTCATGCTGTTATTGAATGGATACTATTTACAGATACTATTTACATTAACCAGAGACGTAAATGATACATGTAGTTACATGGTAAAAAAAAAAAGTTATGTGGTGTTTTGGGGTTTTTGTTTAATTTTGTATTGGAGATGACAGTATTTTTACTTATAGTGGTAGTTTACTAATTAACACTTTTTACTGCAGAGGCTGAGTGTAGGGCTGGGAATAGAATGGCTGTTGGTTTTTAGTGCGAGATTTTAAACCTGTTATTTTTATGTTCAAGCTAATTTGTATTTATTAATTTATTTTTTACACAATGCATTTTTACTCATATTGATGTTAGTGATATAAGGTTTTGATTATTTTTTTAAGCATACTTATAAATCCTTTTTTAGTATGTATTATATGCATTAACAGAATGTTGCATGCCATTGAATTGTATGAATTTTTTTTTGACAATGTATAAATGATGGATGATGAATTCTCTCTATCATGCTTATTCAGTTTCAATGTACTAGATTATAGGCATTTATTGCATGTTTAAATAGATCAATTGAATGAAGTCTTTATAAGGGAAACTTGTTTTTAAAGTGTTGGATAGCATTGGTTAGATATGATGTTCAAACCATGCATGGAATATCAAACAATTGTTACAGATGAGTTATTAAAAAAAAAAAATGAAGTCCTTTACTTATGTTGACGAAATATTTTTAGATTGTAAATGACTGAAATATAATGCAAGTCTGTGTATTGGTAATGTGAAATAATATTACATATGGCCCTCAAGATCTGTGTAAAATTTGGCTCAGTTTGTCACTGAAATTTTCAGTAATGTATTAGAAGCTCAAGTGGCTGTAAAAATATTGTTAAACTTAGTGTTGTGAATAAATGTATGAACAAAATTTAATTTGTTTCATTTTATGAATCACGATTATTCCCTCACACAGAAATTTTTGAGGGTGTATTTAAATAGAAATTCTGTATTTGCTGTCAAGTGAAGACCACAGTAAATAATGTACACAAAGATTGTTTATGACCAGAATATGTGTTATGACCATAATAGACCAAGGTCAAATTGGTGAGGTCACTGAAAGAAAAAAAATATTCAAATTACAACTAATCTGTCGATGCTAATTAATATTCAATAATTATAAGTATTTATAATGTACTAGTATCTACTCTCTAGGTATTTGTATTTTTGGTTCATTCATTGCTTCATCACATATAGTAAATAATAATTAATACAACCCTCCCACCCTCCCTTAAAAAAAAACCCTTGAGCCTATTATTGCCTCATCACATGTAGTAGCTCCGTGGGGACCTGGGTTAGAAGAGGTCCTCAGCACCCATTGCTTGTCGAAAGAGACGAAATGGGGTGGTCCTTCGGATGAGACAGCAAAAACTGAGGTCTCGTGCCGCACTAGACGTGGCACGATAAAGACTCCTCCCTCATCAAAGGCAGAAGTGCCGAGCACAGGCCAAAATTTTGAACCAATGGTGATGTCTCCCTATGATTGAAAAATTCTCGAGTGGGACATTAAACGAATCAATTACATGTCGTAAATATGTTGTTGGTGATGGGTATTTGTAGAAACTACATAGAATTGTATGACGTTTTAACAATAAGCATTTGTTTATATTGTAAGTGAGTAAGTCATTTTCATATCTCATAATCTGTTTAGAAATATAATCTGAGAATCCCCACCCCGTCCCCTGTAATCTCATGAATTAAATAAGAAATGGATAAAAACAATGACGACAAAAACTGGCTTTATCGTTTTTCGTGTACACACCGTTTTGTTTGACGCAGTTGATATACTCCACTAAAATGTTGCGTTGATGCATTGTGATGTCATCAGTTTCAGAGAGCGGTGATACAGATTCAGAAAACCAAAGTGTGCATGGTGATTTGGATAGTCAGACAAGCGAAAGGTCATTTCAGTATTAAGCGCGGTATGGGACCCCCTAGATGAAATAATATACCAAATAGTAAGCAACTGTGATATGCAATTGCCGAGAAAAATTCGACAAAAATATTTGGAAAGGTGTAAAGCAATATACCACCCTCCTACGAAACGGGGATACCGTATTACTATAAGTAGAAATTTTAGCGAGGATTTAAATTGCATGATTAGCGAGGGTTTTGAGATCGCTAAAATTAGATATCACTAATACCGTATTCGTTCCTATTTGACGCCCCCCGGCTGAACCTTTCCCATCTCCAAGAATAAGGGCCCCCTCCTCCTTCAGTAAAAACTTACGTTACAGCAGAGCTTTTAAATTTTTCTTGCAAACTTGGTACTGCATTCAATTTCATAATACATGGTATCTCAAGTCCACCGATGTTGCATCATTGGGATGCCAGTTAAAAATGTTATGTTTCAATATAGATTTATGGTTTACAAAGTTTTTACACAATATACGTTTTCCACAGACGGACCTAATAACCGCCCCCTTTTTCTAATTTTCTAAGCGTCCGGAGCGCTCAATAGGACGAATAGGTAATTCATTCCAAACCATTGTAGAGCTTTTCGAAAGAATTGAATATGAAATCGCTAAAATATTTTATCGCTAAATTAGATACTTCATGGAAAAAACGCTAAATTTGCGTCTCGGTATAATAATATATACTTTTATGATTTATTTTCTTTAATGATTTATGACAACTGTAACAA
Source organism: Ostrea lurida (assembly GCA_903981925.1). NCBI lineage: Eukaryota > Metazoa > Mollusca > Bivalvia > Ostreida > Ostreidae > Ostrea > Ostrea lurida. The sequence goes on from CAJDSM010018928.1 coordinate 14,036, forward strand.
TAACATTTACGACACATTTGTTTGGATGAGTCAGAGCTGTGTTTACACTGATATCCCCTCCGTCGTTCTCTCATAGGTCACACCTAGCATCGTTCCGTTGGAAGAGCACAGAGTGGATTGCCACCCTTGGGAAAACAAAAATAAACTTTGCAATATATGTCTTTGTAATTTTCAGTTTTATTGCCGACACTGCGGAAACAAACTTCTGCTCTAATGCCTGTAACCAGAAAGTTCCCCAATCCCAGTTTGTGCTACGTTATAGGTAAATACATGATAATAAGATGTTTGTGCTACAGTATAAGGAATGAAAAGCAATGATAACTGGATGATGGGTCTGTTTAGAATAAATATAACAAGAAAGAGTTAAATACATGAACATATTTAAGACGGCATGACCAGTAATGAGTGATTATGTAATGATAGAAAACTCCTCGCACTGGCTTTGGGACTAATATGCTCTTTATATTGTATTTGTCCATGTAGTATAATTTTGCCGTTTCTTTTTTGAGCTCCGCAGGCCCAATCAGAAATGGTCCTTGTTTGTGGATTTATTATGACCTACTTAGAACCAACGACAAAATAGCAGAGCTAATGAACATTGGGAGGAGGAGAATTCAAAATCCAGAGCAAGACTTGCTGGACCCCACACCCATCTCATGTCCAGAATCACTTGCCAATGATTGTGTTATTATTTTTCTTTATGTGTTTGCAAATGACTTCGTTTGAAAGCGTTATGTTTGAGCACAGAAAAAGTATTTGATTTACAAACACATTTTTCTGTTGACAGCGTTAAATGTCTGCACAGCCTGTCCTGTGCTGTAGCTAAAATATTTTACAAGAAAGCAAGTTCTTTCACACAAACCATCGTTCTGTTAATGCCCATAATGTGAAGTTGGCTTGTTGTGAACGCCTTTTTCTACGGTGAATATGAAAAAAAGAAAGTGGAAAATACTGTATAAGCCAAATTTTAGTAGGATTTAATTTGACATTATTAGCAAGTGTTTTAATGATTGCTAAAATTAGATATCCGCAACCAATTCCTTCAAAATACTAATCGTAAGATTTCGAAACTTTCAAATAAATGTACAAACGTAATCGCTAAATTGTTTTCACCAAAACAAAATACCGCTTTTATGGACACTACACACACCACCCCCACCCCACTAAATTTGTGTTTCAGCTAAAATATTGATTTCCCTTTGCTGGGAATAGCAGTACAAATTGATCGACTTTTGCTGGAATGTTGTCGTGAGAAGTTATTTATGAAATATTCGTCAGTTAAACAGTTACATCCCCTTTATATCTGTTTACTGCCAGTGTCGTCTGATTAAAATCAACTCCTTTGATCTGCTCACGTATATAAAGATATATGATAACCTAACTAACTCCCACTAAATAGCTTAACGTGTGTGATAGGATGACGAAATGTTTATGCCATCGCTAACTTTCATGAAATCAAACAATTATGTAGTTAACAAAAGTACTTTGACTGTGTTATATTTATGCACGTATTGTCGCTAGATATTATAGTGCTTGCAAATATTTCACATTTACATCGATACAAAATAGAAGATAAATTCATATCCAAATTGCCCTTAATCTCCGCATATTGAATGGATTTAGTATATCTATTTGTGTTATAATATTTTTTTTGAATGACGTCATTGTTACTTTTGTTAGTTGAGATCTTTTGCACAGTAATATTTATTTCACTGTTCCTCGTGTGTTGTTTATGGGAATTAGAATATTCAGTTTGGAGTTTTCCAATTGTGTTTTAATGTGGGATTATAGCTTCAAAAGAAAAGTCAAATGTATCTACATACCTTTTTTTCTTAATTTGCCTGAAATTTTACTGTGTACAACAGTATTTTGCTAAGAAATCCTTGATTTGAATTTATATGATCTGTGTCCAGTATGAATGAACATACATTTGTTTTGAAAAAGATCCTCTATGTAATGGTCTTCATTACGGGTTCCATATTTTTTGGAAACCAATGTGCATTCTACACCATGATTTTGTGAATTTATTATTTAAGAAAAATGTAAAAAGTTGCCTCTTTTTAAAAATGATCAAAATTATCCGTTTGAACAATGTATTAGCAATACACATATACGATGATTTCATCATAGGATTATGTAAAAATGAAAACCCAAGTATATATACATGATTAATCAGATGGTGTAGTGGTGGTTTTGAATAGTGGTATTTATGGCTTTGCTATTTTTACAGTTAGTAGGAAGCTGCTTCCCAAGCAGAAATTAAAGAATGAATTTCATTTTGATTTTAATATACATCCAAAATCAAATTTTTTCTTAATGGAGTCCTGAAATTTAAGGAGGCTCATACCATTAAATTTATTACATGACATTTAAGCACCTTTTAAGAAGCATGATTTCACATTGCGAAAAGTAATACCAAGCTACTCAATATTTATATGAATTTTTTTATTTTTCCCGGAATATTGAAAAAGTTTTCTTTGCAATAAGAGGTTCTAGTATCAAACTTCGCCGCTTATTTGGTGCATGAAATATGAATATTAATAAAACAGCCCAAGAGGACCCCGCAAAGAATTATGATTTTCGAAAGAAAAAATATTTACGAATATTGAAAATGCTATTTGTTCATATTTTTTAAACACAGTGATAAAAATCTTCAAAAAAACAGATTAATAAATGACAGGACACGTTAGACAAGTATATTTAAAAAAGAATTAGAAGAATATGCTCTTATTTTCAGATATATCGCTATATTTCAGATTTATCTCAGCGAGACGAAAAAAGTAACCGATCCCGATCGAAGATGATAGAAATTACTGAAAAGTCATATACTGGTAATTATACGACATTTCATCAAGAATTTCTTTCCTTTATTAAAATTTTTAATGTGTAAAACCATTCTACATCAAGGGAGTGTAGTTTTCTATTACAATGCTCTCTATGACTTTCTTGTGTATTTCGATCGGGTTGTTCCAAAATTTGAAAAATCGCCAATATTTCTAAATTTGCTATTCCATTTCAATTTCTTTTTAAAATATATTTCTCCGACATTCTTTTTCCAAAGTGACATGTTTTGAAGATTTCATCCATAATTTCAAAAATATCCAACAAATAACATTTTCAATATAAAAATAATTTTATATTAAAAGAATCGGAATTTTAATCTAATTGTTTAGACATTTATTTGAACATTCATATTTATACATCCAAATCACAGCAAAAATTGGACTCTAGAATCTCTTTTTTCAAAGAAAACAACTTTTCATTATTCCGGAAAAATCACAAAAAATTCAATAAAATAATGAAGACTTTTATACCTATTTTCGAAGGCAAACTGTGCTTCTTGAATAATGTGCTTAAACGAATCATAACTAAAATTTTGTGTATTGAGCTAACTTAACATTTTTTAAACATTATCAGCAATAGTTAATATTAACTTTATATTCAGTATTTTATAGCATTTCATGAATTTGCTTTATACTGTTACAAAGCAATATCGGTTGTTTTTTGTGGGTTCTTTTTTTTTTTACTTTTTTTTTTTTTTTTTTTTTTTGTTCTTTGTTTTGGAAATGGTAACTTTCTGCATTATGTGTACAGTGTTACATGTCTATTTCCACTGATTAAAAGAGTGATGTACCTTAAAGATCTCCATTAAAAGTTTTTGGGAACTTGTTGTCATTGCTGGTTGTTTCTGGTTCATCATTCATTGAAAACTAATTTTTTGTTTCTTTATTAAGAACGACCACAAATCAAGTAATTAATAAGGTTCACTTGTATGTAGGAAGTAAACAATAAAGGGTGGTGATTCCCAAATTATGTACCAACGAAATTGTATTTGACTCCATTCCATTTGGTGTCCATCGATAATGATATGAAACTCCTTTACTTAGTGCAGATGGTTGCAAGTCCTTAGACTCTAGGCCTCTATCTGGCTGGGAGTATATCGTTCTTGCTGATGCAGGCGGTGTATAGTTTAAATCCGCAATATGGCATGGACTTTCCACAAATTATTGTTGATTACTGTTGTTTATTATAAGTGTTGCAATTGTTTTGGTGAGAATTTTTTCCGTTCATGGCCTGATGCTTTGATATAACCTGTAGATTTAGCTTTATTTTTAGATTTGTTGGTATTGTTGCCACTAGTTCTGTTCTCTAGCTATGTTGTACTGCTTCCCCATCATTTGTGGTGTGGTTACCACCTTTTAAATCTCTGTAGAATTGGTAATTCTCCTTTCATTCTGTATATTGCAGTTGTTTATCAGTATTACAAGCCCCTGTTAAAAAACAGTTGATTGATTTGATTCATTAACGTATGACCTAAGGCAACAATTACATACTAATCCAATTGTATTCCACAGACAAGATTACATGCATGCGGCTATAATGTAGAAAGAACTAAAATGTTAAGACCAAGACACCCCCCCCCCCATTTTTCATACATCAACATTAGAATAAATTCAGAGTCATATAAAAAATTCAGAAAATATAATTTGAATTTATGGTCATTTGCTCAGCATACTATGTATCTGAGTTGTTAATTAAAAAAATAGTTTTTAATACTACAGATTGAAGTTATATAACTACATTTTGAAATTCGGTTTAAAAGTTTGGGCATTTCATATTGTATGTTGCTTCGAAGTAATTTATATTCTCAACTTTATTGAAATGAAGTTAATTCCCTATTTCTTTCCTTTGAAGGAAACTTACCCACCCCCAACCATAAAATTGGGTTTTTCCTAAATGACATGTGTACTTGTAGAGCACCAATATCATTATATAAACTACAATGTTTTGACACTAAATTAAATACTATTTTTATAAACAGTGTGCCATTTCAATGGTTAAAGTGTCAAAGTCACGATGCGGTGTGTTTTCAGTAAATTGGAGTTTGGATGACCATGTAAAGCCATTCTCTCAAATATTGGTCACCAAGAACAAAAATATTGAAACAAAAGATACCACCCAAAGATGCTATGCGTGATCAAGGAAGTGTCATTGTTATTGAATGTGATACTATTTACAGGATACTATTTACATTAAACATAGACGTAAATGATACATGTAGTACATGGTGGTAAAAAAAAAAAAGTTATTGTGTGTTTTGGGTTTTGGGTTTAATTTTTATTGGAGATACAGTATTTCTACTTATAGTGGAGTTTACTATTACATTACTGCAAGGCGGAGTGTAGGGCTGCGAATAGAATGGCTGTTGGTTTTTAGTGCCGAAATTTTAAACCTGTTATTTATTTCAAGCTAATTTGTATTTATAATTTATTTTACACAATGCATTTTTACTCATATTGATGTTTAGTGATATAAGTGGTTTGATATTTTTTTAAGCATGACTTATAAAATCCCTTTTTAGATGTATTTAATGGCTATTAACAGAAATGTTGCATGCCATTGAATTGTATGAATTTTTTTTTGACAATGTATTAAATGATGGATTGATGAAATTCTCTCTATCATGCTATTCAGTTCAATGTACTAATATAGCATTATTGCATGTTTAAATAATCAATTGAATGAAGCTCCTTTATAGGGAAACTTGTTTTAAAGTGTTGGATAGCATTGGTTATGTAATATGTTCAAACCAATGCATAATATCAAACAATTGTTACAGATGAATTATTAAAAAAAAAAAATGAATTCCTTAACTTTAATGTTGACGAAATATTTTTAATTTAAATGAACTGAAATATAATCCGCAAGTCTGTGTATTGTAATGTGAAATAATATTTACAATGGCCTCAAAATCGTGTAAAATTTGGCTCAGTTTGTCACTGAAATTTTCTTAGTAATGTATTAGAACTCAATGTGGCGTAAAAAATATTGTTAAACTTATTTGTTGTGAATAAATTAATGACAAAAATTTAATTTGTTTCATTTTTATGAATCACGATTATTCCTCACACAGAAAATTTTGAGGGTGTATTTAAATAGAAATTCTGTATTTGCTGTCAAGTGAAAGACCACAGTAAATAATGTACACAAAGATTGTTTATGACCAGAATATGTGTTACTGACCATAATAGACCAAGTCAAAATTGGTGAGGTCACTGAAAGAAAAAAAAATATCAAATATACAACTAATCTGTCGATGCATAATTAATATTCAATAATTATAAGTATGTTATAATGTACTAGTACTACTCTCTAGGTATTTGTATTTTGGTTCATTCATTGCTTCATCACATATAGTAAATAATAATTAATACAACCCCTCCCACCTCCCTTAAAAAAAAAAAACCCTTGACCTATTATTGGCCTCATTCACATATAGTAAGCTCCGTGAAACCTGGTTAGAAGAGTGCCTCAGCACCATTGCTTTGTCGAAAGAACGGAATGGGGGGTCCTTCGAGAGACAGCAAAAACTGAGTCTCGGCGCACTAGACGTGCACGATTAAGGACTCCTCCCTCATCAAAGCAATGCCGAGCACAGGCCAAAAAATTTTTAAACCTAATGGTAGTCTCCCTATGATTGAAAAATTCTCGAGTGGGACATAAACGAATCAATTACATGTCGTAAATATGTGTGTGTGATGGTGTATTTGTAGAAACTACATAGATTGTATGACGTTTTAACAATAAGCATTTTTTATATTGTAATGAGTAAGTCATTTTCATATCTCATAATCTGTTTAAAATATAATCTGAGAATCCCCCACCCGTCCCCTCGTAATTCTCAGAATTAAAATAAGAAATGGATAAAAACAATGACGACAAAAACTGCTTTTATCGTTTTTCGTTACACCACCGTTTTGTTTACGCAGTTATATACTTCCACTAAAATGTTGCGTTGAGCATTGTGATGTTCATCAGTTTCAGAGAGCGTGATTACAGATTCTAAAAACCAAAAGTGTCATGATTTGATATCTAGATCAAGCGAAAGGTCATTTCAGTATAAGCGCTATGGGATCCCCCTAGATGAAATATATATACCAAAATAGTAAGCAAACTGTGATAATGCAATTGCGAGAAAAAAATTCGACAAAAATATTTGGGAAAGTGTAATAGCAATATACCACCCTCCTACGAAACGATACCGTATTTACTATAAGTATAAATTTTATGCGAGGATTTAAATTGCATTGATTAGCGAGGTTTTGAACGCTAAAATTAGGATATCACTAATACCGTCATTCTTCCTATTTGACCGCCCCCCGGTCTAACTTTCCCTCCAAGAATAAGGCGCCCCCTCCTCCTTTCAGTTAAAAACTTACGTTACAGCAGAGCTTTTAATATTTTTCTTGCATAACTTGGTACTGCATTCAATTTCATAATACCATGTATCTCAATGTCCACCGATGTGTGCATCATTGGGAGCAGTTAAAAATGTATGTTTCAATATAAGATTTATGGTTTACAAAGTTTTTACACAATATACGTTTCACAACGACGGACCTAATGAACCCGCCCCCTTTTTCTTAATTTTCTAAGGTCCGGGGCGCTCAAAGGACATAGACGAATTTCATTCCAAACCATGTAGAGCTTTTCGAAAGAATGAATATGAAATCGCTAAAATATTTATCGCTAAATTAGATACTTCATGGGAAAAAACGCTAAATTTGCGTCTCGGGTATAATAATATATACTTTAGTTTATTTTCTTTAACTTGATTTATGACAACTGTAACAATAACACTTTTACGAACACTTGTTTGGAATGGAAGTCAGAGCTGTGTTAACACTGATTTTGAATTCCTTATGTCTTCACTACTGGTGATTGGATGAGTCAGAGCTGTGTTTACCACTGATTTGGGAGATGTCCTTTGTCTTTCACTACTGGTTGATTGGATGGAGTCGGAGCTTCGTGTTACACTGATTTGGGAATGTCCTTTGTCTTTTCAACTACTGGTTTGAAGTATAGCT
>CAJDSM010018928.1:21928-38863 GCA_903981925.1 Ostrea lurida
AGTATGCATGACCCATGACTTCCTGTGCGGTAAGTCTTTCTCGATGATCGTAACATAAAAGTTTATCTAACAAATCTATAGCTTCCAGACTCACCAAGTGTTGGTTTTTATTATTCACAAATTGTTCCAGCTTTTGTCTTGATCGTGGTTGTTGCTTCAGATCATCAATATCTAACATGCATTCTACATACAATTTGTAAGTTGTTAAGTACCAGTTAAGATCATCTGTTCCTAAGACTTTTACTATCTGCAGCAATTGATCAGAATTGTCTCGTCCACGGAAAAAGGGTACTTTTCTGAAAATCAATTGAGCAAGCACACATCCAAAACTCCACATATCAAGAGAATAGTCGTATGTCTTATACTCTAATAAGAGTTCAGGCCCCTTGTAGTACCTTGAAGCAACTCTGACCTTGTATGCCATAGCTGGATGGTAAAATTCTCCTAAACCCCAATCTGCTAAGCGTAATTTTCGGTTTTCATGGTCTATCATGACATTTGATGGTTTTATATCTCTGTGCATGATTCCCATGCTATGACAATAGTCCAAGGCTTTTAGCAATTCGTAGAGGTAAAACCTTATGTCGTAGTCTGTAAATGATTCATACAGAGTTCTATAATCTTCATTATTCACATGTTCAAATATTAGAGCTGGTCTTCTCGACACAGGGTCTTTCACAACGTCCAACAGTGAGATGATATTTGTTCCTCCTTGTAGGTTTTCTAAAATTTTTATCTCCCTTTTGATTTTTCTCTTTATAACAGGCTTTAGTAATTTCATGACACATTTTTCATTGTTTCTGGTGTTAAATGCCTCGAATACCTCGCTATATTTTCCACTTCCCAATTTTCCTCTCACTTCGTAATCTTCAAACCGACCCCATCTTACAAAATGAGCTTCATAATCCCAATATTCTTTGGGTTTGTGCGAATTGACATCGGCATACACACGGGGTCGACTCCCACTTGTTAGCGTCTTCAAAAATCGTTTCGTTTGATTTCCACAAAGTTGACAAACAAGACCAGGCTTTTCAATGACTTTTAAAATGCACGACTTAATGGTTGTCATGTTGATCACAGTATGAAATCCAGTCCTTAAATAGGCCTAAACTAAAGCAGATCGATCACCACATACAAATATACAAATCGGTAGTTGATAGAGGAAACTAAATGATGAACACAAGTGGACAGAATGCCTGAATCCGAAATGTAACATTTTTCATATTCATCTTTGAAAACGGCCTCCGGCATTAATCCCTCGATATTAATCTGGCACTGTCACCCACAGGGGATTGTCTTCCGGGATGTGTAAAATAGTACATATATAGATCTATTGTAACGTGTTTATCTGAACATAATAATTTACCAAGGTTCTTTATAAGGGATATCTAATTTTCCTTGTACTCTGTCTGAGTAAGATAATAGATAATAGAATTTTCCTATAACTCTTCCTGAGGTTATAATGGATTTTATTGATAATTAGGGGCCAATTTGAATACCAGAGTTTTACCGAGGTACTATGTTATATGAGTGTATATATATGACGCGTAAACCGCACGCGTCTTCTTGGTAAAAGGGTTCCCTATTAATATAAGGAATCAGGCGCCTCAATCTAATGCGAATCTACTACCTCTGACTTCCAAAATTAATTCCCCAAATACGCTACCGCTGGTGAGCCACTATATGCGAAATTCCTACCCTAGGCCTTACTACTTTTATTTTCTACCTTTTATTTCTTCGAACTGCACCCTTCGAAACTTCACAGCTATTCTTCCCTCAGCTGCAAGCTTCGCTGCTATATACTATTGGAATGATTCATTTCCAAGGGGAGTCAGGATTCATTTCTTAGGGTTAGTCTATCTTCCTGGGTGCGTTCTATGTCTGTTTCACTACCCACGCCTCTAGATATCGTGCGACTGCGCACGTCAAATCAATAAAAATGATTTATATTTCTTTATTAGTTTTCTTTTCTTTTTTTTTTTTTTTTTTTGTTTTTGTTTTTTTTTTTTTAATTTCTTTTTTCAAAGAATATGATGTTAAAGTAACCTACCTGTTACGAAACCCCTGCATAACAAACATATGAGTCAATTTAAAACCCTGAGAACAGACAAACATCTGTATGTCTGTAAAAAGTACAGAGTAAATGCAAATCAATCGTTCCAGATGTCCTCCTCCATACGCTCTACCATCTCCACCATCCTTCTGAAATTTTCTAGTGACCCTGATTATTTTCTGTGACTCTTTCCTGCCTTGGCTGCTGCACCGTTTGCGTTTCAGCATCTATTTTTCTTTGCTTTCTTCTTACAGCAGAAACAGTGTTGGATCATCCAAAGGCGCCTTTTGGATATCCGAAAACACCGCCATTAGGTGATTTTATTACCTCTTCAGTTGAAGGCCAGTCTATGGTTCACAGTTTCGAGATTAGTAGCACTTATTTCTCTTAATCCCTGGTATCACTGGAGACGTTTTCTTTCGTGCGTCCTCCAGCTTCTAAGTTTACTTCTTCAAACAGGAGTTCGCCAGGAGATCCTTCGGCCAATCTAACTTCACCATCGCCTGTTCCTCTGATAACTCCGATTTTGTTCTATCAACTAATTTTTCAAATGCTCAGGAAAAGTCTCACTTGTGTTCCCTAGCCATCACATTATTTACCATGCCTTCCTTTGCAGACATAATTATTTCTCCTCACCGGGTACACCGCTGCCCACAGTCCACATTAGGGGGTACGGAGCGGTGCACATCGTGGTATGGAGTTTGAAGCGAGAAAAACGGCAGATAAGTGACACTGATTAGCTTCGATCAGTAATTACGTTTGAAAGTTGTCAAATTTCTATTTGTACCACGGAACACAGTGCATCTCTCCTCTTACTTTTACTGTTCACACCTGCGCAATTCGTTCAGAAGTGCATTGAATCACTCAAACAATATTTGACAACACTATGTCGGCGAGCAGATTGCTCGCTTGTGGATGAATAAACCTGATATTCTAATATTTTTGCATTAGCCTGACTTCTATGATTGCTTTTATAAAAGGTATTTGTTATACCAGACACAGTCGTTTTTTTAATGAATTTCGCTTCAAATAAACGGCAAATACTTTGTTTTTAGTGTGTGCCACGCGGGCGTACACTTTCGGTGGAATGAGGGGGATAGGGAGTCATTTTTTTAAATTGTATGTATTATCATATCTTACCAATACCGGTATTTTGTTCAAATCTAGGTATGTGTCATTGCACACACTATGTTGCAACATACCTACATAAATTCATCGAATCAATACATTTCATCACCACCGCTTCAGTCCATATTATGTTGCATAGGCGGACCCCGTGGGGATCTGGGTTTAGAATAGGTCCTCAGCCATCCCCTTGCGTGTCGTAAAAGGCGACTGAATGGGCGGTTCATTCGGATGAGTCCGGAAAAATCGAGATCCCGTGTTCACAGCAGGTGTGGCACGAAAAAGATCCCTCCTGCTCAAAGGCCATGAGCGCCGAGCATAGCCTAAATTGTGCAGCCCTTCACCGGCATTGGTGGCGTCTCCGTATGAGTGAAATATTCTCGGGTGGGACGTAAAAACAATAAATAATCCAATAGTCATAGGCGGATATACCCCCTCCTTTCTTGTGTTTCATACTTTACTGTAATGTATATAAGTATAGCTAAATTATCCCTAATTCTAAAACGCGTATAAACCCCAGGAGCTTCCCTTATGCCTTTAGTTTCCCTCTTTCAACGGACCAACCACTCAACAAACCTGAATCACCACTGTTGTGAGTAATAAATATTATCTTTACAGTCTGCGTTCTAGGATGAAATTTATATATCTTTGTTATAAAAGTTTGAACTTCGATATTTTTTTTACAATTTAGTTGCGGGCCAGGGGGTGAAAAGGATCTAGGTCGGACCCCCTTTCGCTAAAATAATTTTGTTAAATAAATGTAAAAAAAGTTAGACACCCCCCCCCGTTTCAAAATTCCTGGATCCGCCCTGCAATTGCGCGTCGTGTGGGCTTCGCGCATGCTTAAAAAATATAAAATGCGGAACCTAAACTCGCAAGTCGATCAAGGCATTTTTGGATGTATTAATTAACCTAATCTATAATTAAAATAAATTTGCTTTTGATATTTCATAGTACATGCATGGCACCACCAATCCATATTACTTAATATTGGGTGCCATAAGCAGGCTGCAAATCGGATAGAAAATTTCATTCGTTTTAACGAAAATCTTTAATAAAACTAGACAGGGCTCTCTACATCTGGTATTTTGTAAATCGGGATGTCGAATGTACCCACTGATTCTGTTCAAGTGGATGACATTGGCTTTTTGAGCGTTTTCAGATATATATATTTCTAGCTGCAATTAATGTAGCCCCCCCCCCCCGTTTTATGGAACAAATCATCATCTGAATGCAAAAGTTCCTAACAATTTTACTGTGGATTGCGTGTCCCTCCTCAACCATATAAGACAAACAAATTAATTATTCATTAATGTGAAAACATTCAAATTTTTTTTTACAACATTTTGATGTATAGTATGTAATACAAACCCATTTGAAATGACAAAAACAGCACTGTGTATGAACTTTCTGGGCAACCTTCTTACACTGATAGAAGTACACATACAGCGACTTACACATGCAGTACTTATCTGCTGTGTGAGTACATCAATATACACAACAGTGTATTTTTCCTGAACATGAAATACTTACTCTTCTGCTGTGCCTTTTCTTTGGCCTTCCGAGAAGACAGCTGCCTTTTAGGAACTAATGGTGATGGGGGCTTCTCTGGCACGGAGGCTTCAGGTGGAAAATCCTCATAGTCAGCTTCATCGCCTGACGATAGCACGTACGCATCATCAGAATCATCCCTGCGTTTCTTTTTAATAGCTTTTGAATTCCTGCGTTTAGTGGTCTTTGGAAGGTCTGTCTTGCGTTTGAAGACCTCCGACCCCCTACCCTGACCCCTCCCAAGACTGATTTTCATTTTCAGACTCGGCTTGCCATCCTCGCTGATTTGTTGTACGATTCCTTGCACCTTGTTGGTATTCGTGTTATTCGATTCCTCGTCGTCTGAAAACAATGTGGAGGCCTGAGAAGTGGATGGAGAATACTGAGAACTGGGGTACGTGTCCTGTTTTGGTGAGCCACTATCACTACTGAATTTCCTCTCTACTTTTTGTGTCGGTTTCGGTCTCGGAGGTTCTGGAATATATTTTGGCAGTTCCGGTCGTTTTACGACCGAGGTATTTACACTTGATAAGGTTTCAGGCTTCTTTCCTTGAATGAAGCTCAAAAACGAGTTCAAAAATCCCGAATTTGGGTTCGTCTTAATTTCCGGCTTTTGCACAGGGGGTGGTTGGGTGTTAATTTTAGGTGTGTGGTTCTGAAATAGACTGTTACTCCTCTGAGTCTGTTTATCTATGACAGATGCGGAGGGAGGTTTTTGAAGGTGAACAAACTCCTCATCTGTTTCGGGCTTGGTTGCCACTGTCTTTGACGGGGAGGCCACACCCTGACCATCGCTAACACAGTCCCACGCTTCAGACCCAGAGGCCTGCTCTGGCATCTGAGGAAGTGTTGTAGGGTAATGGCTGGGGGCCGAGTGCCCTCCTATAAGGCTTGACAAAGCATCCTCATCAATGGTGGACGTTCTCCTCTGGCTTTCCTGATAGCCGAGACAAGAACCATTCATGTCAAACCTATTACTAAAACTGTCCATATCCCCGTACATATTGCTTTCGGATGATGACACTTGATAATCGTTGTCCCCAACAACTAAACCTTGCATTCCCATAGAATTCCCAATAGGAGGCTTCACTGAATTCCCACAATTTGAGCTATAGTTTATATTGGACTCATGCTCTACCACTGACGGTCTCTGCATAGAGGAGATATGCATGGAGTTTGATGAACTATGACCTTGAGCAGCCATGGAGGACGTTCCCCCTGAGTGAAGAGTGTTGGGCAACATCATAGAATTGATGCTTGTGTTCATACTGTGATTAATCATGGGATTGTCCATTGAATGAGATGTAGCATTAATGGGATCACTTTGAGTCCTTATCACTGTTTGTGGTAGTGAGCTGAAGTCACTTAGTACAGGTGAGTTGTTACTCCGTATTGAAGAGTTTGATTGCCTGCCATTTTGAATATTTTGAATGTTCTGTGGATAGTTTCCTTGCATCTGTTGGTGTTGTTGTTGTTGGATGTGTGGACTGTACGACTGTGGGCTGTATGAAGTTAGATTCTGTGGACTGTCTGTTCTGTTTTTAGGAGCACTGTAAGAGTAGTCCCCGGGGATACTGTAATCTAAGGAGTTTACACAATCCAGCTGATTATCTTGGAACTGATTTCTGGCCATCGGACCTTCATCCCTGGACCTACGCTTGTGAAGTTTTGATTTCTTACTCTTTGTAGTGGAATCGGCCACAGCTTGTACTGGGGAGGATGACATCATGGTAGATGTGGGTTGTTGTAGTTGTGGACTTTCACGGGTCGAGGAAATATGGGGACTGAGACTGTGAGGGGACTGGTGAAGAGGGCTCGGGTTACCATGGTTACCATGTATCGAAGGGGATCCGTGCATGAATTGATGGCTCGATACAAAGGAATTCTGATCTGGTCCTAAGTCTTGTGCTACAGACTTCGGAACATTCATGTGCTGCATCATGACAGAGTTTTGACTTGGTTTTAGAGAGTTTCTAGTGTGATCAACGTGAGTCAGATCATGGAAGTCTAAATGAGTAAAGTCCTCGTTTTGCTGCCCTGCATCAGATACAGGACTCACCGGATCATAGTCCATACTGTGGGTGGTACTACTGAACCAGGTTTAGATGTTTGTGTTGATGAAAACACAGCGTTATATGAGGTTTGTGACGGAGAACGGTCCTCCAGCCCAGGGCTTGATATGCCATAAAGAAGTGAACTAGTAGGGCTTCTCATCTCACTGTAATCAATTTTTGACGAAGAAACAGATATCTTCAAAGGTTCAGGTTGGTTTTGTAGTTTCATGGGGAACGGTTGATCATGAATAAGATTTTCAGCTGCCAAAGGATTTCGAGACAACGACTGATTCAAGGTACCAGAGTGAGCCGGAGGAGGCCCTGGCAACTCTAACGAGAGCGGGTTCGAGTTGATTAAATTCAGCAGTCCCCTCTCAACCTCATGGCTGTTTTTTAAGGCATCAGATGCATAATGCGACGAGATATTACGTGAGAGGGGCTCTGTAATAGGTGACCTCAACAAGGAATTGTCGGAGAAAGCTGTTTGGGAGGATACTTTTGGCAGCCCAAAAGCTCCAACTGCAGGATTCTCTAGAGCACCATGGTGAGGCAGGATGGACAGACCTGGCAGGCCTTGTGGAAGTCCAAAACCTGAAATACATTTCATATAAATATCAGGTCCAGCACAATCTCTTTATCAAGCTATAGAGCTAGATAAAGCTATTTGATATAGCTTGATCTAGCTATTTTAGAGTGAATTACACTGGCATTGCTAAAAAGTTGAACAATAATTTTGGAACATGTCTATACTTTGAACTAACCAGAACACTGTTCTTATTAGAGTTCATGACAAAACTACTCTGTTTGAAAATTTCCAAACAAAAAGAATTCCTTTTGTTCTCATAACTGTCCTCTATCCTGTGTGCATTGAAGCGTGTTAAAGTAAGATGAATTCACAATTATGGGGGACTCATGTATTCATTTGATCCTCTTTGACTTTTATTGTATCCTGTATTTTAGATAACTGTTAGTTGACAACTGAATGATCCTAGATGTCTGCCAATTCAAAATCCAATTTCTTCTTAAAGGACCTAGTTCGATATTTTTCCTTGTTGACATAGTGTTCTAAGGAGCATAAGTTCGACTTTTCTGCTTGTAGATATTAATTTGATGAAAGATTTAAAATAGCTAAATCAAGCTATTTCAAATAGCTTGATCTTGCTATATAGCTTGGTAAAGCTATATAGCTAGATAAGAGATTGTGCCAGACCTGGACTGTATATTTAAAGCAATGTCATCCGGACTATTCAGGAAGATTTTAGGTCAGTTGTCATTTCCACAACTCTACATGTAAAGTGTTTAGGCATTTCCAATCAGATTACTTTACAGGTCTGTATGATTTAAGGCACTGTCATCCAGAATACAGTACGTCTGATTTTCACCTGAGGTAAATCCCGTCTGCTGTGGTCCCAACTCCAGCCGAGGGGCCCCAGAGCCCAAACCAACAGGGGGCGGCTGTCCATACGGAAGATTAAAGTTCCTCCACTGATTGGGGTCCATACTGTATATTGTTATAAATCTAAAATACATGAAACAATAAACTAATCAAACCTCATCATGGTTTCATATCGTCACACAAATTCATATAAACATCATTTATGACTATGAGAGTAGTATTTGCTTGATATCTGATGTTTGGAGCAGGTTTACCTTCCAGCCTTTAATCTATGATTATACTGATTGCTTCTACAATATACTGGTTTGCTGAAACATTCATTTTTTACAATCTTTTAAAGATAAAACATGGTTATAAACGTAAGAAGTGTCAGATGTGCACAACACACATTCACCTGTCTAGTTCTCAACACCAATGCGTTTTCTCAGCATCTCACAAATCGTTGACATAATGGAGAATTTTCAAAGAAACCAATTAAGGCCACGAACAATGTATTTAGACCCAAAAACTCGCACAAAACTTAAATAAATCAAAATAGCAGTTTAGGCCCTATATAAAAATTACCTTAGCCATAGATTATTATTACCCAGCATTCAATGTAATCCGAGGGGTTCCGGGTGGAGATGATGTTGATGGAATCCGTGCCACTAAATATCGAGAGTAAACCAGCTAAAATAGTATTTGGATGTTGTTTTTTGCTAATTAAAAATAAAAACAATAAATCTTTTATGTATCAAAAGATTTACAAAACAACTTTTAACAGTTGGTATCGCCAAGATATGGAAACCGGAAGCATTTTCTTTGCTCGTAGTCTCTCTAAATTTATCATTAGTCAGATAGTAACGAACCTCCATTGCATATCTGCATGAGAAAGAACGGGACTCTCCGGTATAGTCATGTCTTTGGAGGGTAAGTCAAACATTTTGAAAGTATTTGCTAAACAAAGTTGTTGTTTTAACAAAAATATACTGCTTTGGTGTAATTCATGTACTTTTGCTTGGCAAGAGAGGTTCAAAGTGAGGTCATTTAAACGATGCAATGTCGATTATTTATTGCTTTCAGAGATTCAGTCCTGGTGGGAAGTGCCGTGTATTGCACATTTCTGCTCCTTGTTTAGATCTGCATTTGATCTTCCAGATTTTGATATTGAGGTAAAACAACGAATACAGATTTAATAATGCATTTATTTGTAAAATGCATTTTCTGAAATTTTCATAATTTACATCATCATTTTACTTTCACTTCAGGATTTCTGGAAATTTTTTTAATTCTTTGATGTGTGAAAAATATGCAAATAAGCAAAAATAGGAAGACAAGTAACGAAATGGGTACATTTTTTACCGTATCAAAAATATTGGAGATTACTCCAAAAAAATAAACGTTTTTAGTTATCTCCCTTGCAAGATTAATAGAAACTACAAAGTGAAAGTAGCATGGTGTTTGTTTACAAATGAAGAGGTTATCAATAGGAAGTAGTTTAAAAAAAATCATAATTGCTTGGTAATCTATGTTGTTTCAAACTCTTTGTGAAATAATGATGTTTTGTAGGACTTGGAAGAAGCACTGTTGGACTCATCCAAGGAAGAAAATGTATTCTTTATGACAGATTTGATGTGTAAACTTTTGAAGGGGTACTATGGCAGAGATGATATTGAGTAAGCATCTTTTGTTTTATTCTTTGTGAATCACAACAAATAAATTATTGGTACTCTGCTGTTTCCTAAAGTTCTGAACAATGTTCGAACATTCTCCTCAATGCAATTTTTACAAATTTGAAACCAAATGGGTTGATGCCATGCATGGATAAATCATAATGTTAATAAGACTAAAATATATATAATATTTCTATACCATATTCATCCTACTGAGTGCCCCAGGTGCTTATAAAATTAGAAAATGGGGGGCTAGTTAATAGGTCTATCTGTTTTGAAGCTTGCATTGTGCAAAAAGATATACATATCATAATTCCATAATGAAACATACTTTTAAAACCGCACCCACATCTGAAATGCATTTTCAAAGAAGTATATGCCCCTGTACCATGGGAATAAAATCTGACAACACTATGTTAAATGAATCTCATCAAACAGTATAAAGAGGAAATAGTCAACTTTCAATTTTGACTTGTTTAAAGTATAAAGTTGTTTGTTAGATGGGATTTGGAAATTTAGTTGAGTCATTCCAAATACAACTTGGTGAACTTTAGTTTTCACTTTCTCAAAGAGCGATTGCGTTATAGAGTTTCATGTTTACATAAAGAGATATCTAGAATCCCATTAAGGACAAATTTTAGGAACAAAAAGAGAGTTCAACAATCCTATGGACAAATATGTGATTGCAGTGTTGTAGTTGGACACATGCTTAGTAAAGTTGTTGCATTCTTTTTTAAACTGGGAGGGACATTGAAATGCATTGTTACTGGAAAATATCGTTATTCCGATGATGCTGATTTCGGTGGACTTGAGATACCATGCAGGGTTCGACACTAACGCTATCTCCGGTAGCCCGAGGCTAGTAAATATGTTCCGGACTACCAAAATATCATTAATAAGTAGTCCGGTGGACTACAAAATAATTAAAACCCTATATATGATGCTGATGAAAAATGATGATGAACTTTATCAAATGAAAGATATTCATGAATTTTTTAAATGTTTTTGGACTTGTGTAAAAATCCAGTGTTAAAATTGAAAATGTAAAATCTTGTTCATCTTCCAACAGTAGATATTATGGAGAATCAGTAAAATAAAGGCTAAATTTGGTCACAAAATTTTCATTTATGTCATAAAAATTACTGGAAATGCACGATTTTGCATCCTCCCGCACTATCCCCCCTCGTCGCTTCGCGACTCGGCCGGCTGCCTTGGCAGCCGGACTATTTACCAAACACCAGGACTAGTTAATTATATAATTTACTAGTCCTCAGGACTAGTATAGTAAAAATCTTAGTGTCAAACACTGCCATGTATTATGAAATTAAATGCAGTTCCAAGATTTATTGTTAGAGAAAGATTAAAGCCTCCGCTATAACATAAGCTTTATTTAAAGGGACTGATTCACAATTTTCTTCAAACTTTGATTTTCACTTTTCCTGATTGAAATGTACTGTCTATTGTGTTTAAAAAGTTGCATCACAAAAATAAGGTTGTACATTATTCAGGTACTGTAAAACGATAATATTTAGCACACTATTTAATTTAGACCACTGCCTTTAGTCCAGTGCTAAACATGTTTGACTTTATCCAAAATTGCTTGTAGTATACCAGTCTTCACGCTTAGCCTTTTTTGCTACAAGCCCAGAGGGGAAGCGAGAGTACAAAAATTGGTAGTCCCAGTAAAATTTTACTGGCCCAGATGCTGTATAAGAGTGATTCATTTAAGTTTATTTCACTAAGATTGCATCCTATTTATATTTCAATATCTAGCTGGAAAAAATGTCACTGGCCCATCTGGCATGTGCGTCAATAATTTTTGGTAGCCCGATCCTGATTTTACTAGCCATGGTCATCGAGCTACCGCTTAATTTCGAAGACTGGTATACTTTTTTTTTAGTGATATCCAACTTGATAAGTTGCATTTTCAACTATTAAAAACATTATTATCATGGTGTACTATATAGTATATACAATTAATTATTTATAGAACGTTTAACTGTGAGGTGTTCCTAAAAGACACCTTAAAGTACAACTGGGAGATGTTAGAGAAGAGGGAAACCAACCCCATGGCAAACTCTGAATTTAAATCCCTACCACTGAGAACCAAAGTGGAGATCCTGCAGTGTCTGTGTGACTACAGACTTGATGCTACAGACATTATGGATCAGCTCAAGGTTAGTAACACATATTATTATATGATTGAATACTTCCGAGCTCTCTGATTGGCTGAGATTCAACAAAGTAGAAGTCAATAATTCCTCATATTTACCTCCACGTGACCTTCCAGGTGAATATTAGGATTTATTGACTTCTACTATTTTGGACCCCAGCCAACTTGCCGTGATAAATCTTTTCACCTCTTTATAATTAAAGAAAAGAACAATTTTAAATGTTTTTTAAAAATCATTTAATCATAATTATGATAAAACAGTTATTGCTGCTTTATCGGTCAATACATTGATTTAGACACCTTCGATGTAAAATATTCACCTTGCCCTTCTCAGATGTTTAAATCATCGTATTGACCTCAAAAACAGCAATAATTGTATACTATCAATGAATAATTTCAGGGGTCAAAATTGATTATTACCTTTTAAAATTGTGTCTGATTAAAGATGCTGTAGATTTGTAAGTAGTTGTGTGTACCATTGGAAAATTTTATTTAGAATTTTCTATATGCGAATTCAACTTTTGAGCTATACATCATAGGATATTTTATAAATTTTACTGAATGTTTAAGTGTTGTGAATATGATATGACAGGGATTTGATGGTGACAATATGAGAATAGAACCTCTAGGAAAGGATGCTGTTGGAGCCAAATACTGGTACTTCTATGGAAGTCGACTGTACAAAGAGGATCCTGAGCCCGAGGAGATCAAGTAAGTCAAATGATTGCTAAACTGTGATCATTTTGAATTTTTGTTTGTGATATACAACATTCTATTCATATATATACTTCATGTGAATTTAAGATCAACTAAAATTCATGACACTCTTTGTTATGCAGACAAAAGACACAAAAAAATGAAAAGAAAACTAAAGTGGAAAATAATCAGAAAAAACAAAAGAAAGTATCGAAGAATGTGAAAACTTCTCGAGGTCGAAGAAAAAAGAAAGTGAAAGAAGAAGAAAGGTAGTGTAGCAATGTCCTAATCACTGCCCAGGGTTGATTCTAAGCCATCCCGGGTCACAGAGTTAAATTTGAATGCATGTTAAAATCTAAATAGTTTCATTTACTAGTAGAATTAGATATGAAGGTATTCTAGAAAGCATCGAGTGACTGAATGTACTGTACGTTCAACCATATTTAAGGTCATGTGTATTGGTTTGATGATGAACTATTTAGAAATGTGCCCTGCTCTGTTTTATGGCAGCGAGGACAATGAAGAGGAAGACGAGGAGGAAGAGAGTGATTCAGACTCAGAGGGGGATGTCAGTCTGTCACAGCTGTCCACTAAATCTACACCCAGGGGTAAAAAGAAGACGCCAGGGTAAGTCTCAGGGAAAGATCCCACCTTGTTATTAAAAAATCTTATGCTTTATGGAGAGTATTTTCTTCTTAAAGTAAGCAAGCCCATAAAAGTCAATACAAAAGCTACATTGGAGAGTATTTAAAATCTTTGTGTTTGTTTTTATCTAGAAATGATGAAAATAAAACTCCTACCAGACAAAAGGGAAGGGTAGCAGAGATTAAGGACAGGTAATGTGATTATTCTCTTCAGACATTTACACTGGTATTGACTTTGCAACTCAAATATGCCTGGATTTACATAAAGCCAGGCATATTTGAGTTGAAAAGATGATCAAAGTGTAAACCGTCTCCGGTTCCGACATTTACACGTTTCCCAGAATCAAAATATGAAGGTTTGCGAAGAGAAGTGGATGTAGGCTATGTCTGTCCACTTCTCTATTAAAAGAGAATATTAATGTGATATATGTTGCACTATTAAGTGTTATGTTATACTATTTAGTGTTTATTGTCGTGAAACACTGAGTGTGAACGATTGCACTTGTCAAGGTCCTTCCCTATCTTTAGGTTGTTAATTTCGTTACAAGTCTGTCAATAATAACACATCTGAGAAAGAACAATCAATGCCATTGGACTGATATTTAATGGGGTGGGAATAAAATACTTGTATTAACTATCGTCCAATAGGAACGAATGATTTTCTTAGGTTAGTCAACTTAGTGTTTTGTTAGGTACATATTTACGAGTGTTATGTTACATTTTTGTCCCACTATTGACAGTGAGGAACCAGAAGTCAGAAGAAGCAGTCGTGGGCGTATTCTTACAAAGAAGGGATCATTTTACAGGTCAGTATTACTAGGAGAGATCTCGTACAGAAGCAACCATCCTGTCCTAGTCTTCTCCAAATTATCTTTTCAACCCATGTCTTATGAATATTGTAAACATTGATTTGTATGACTCAATCAATTCATTGGAGTTGAATTTTACAAAGGGATATTCATGATATTTGTCAATCTATTTACAAATTGATAATTTGAACAAAAAAATGACATTGAAAGTAAACATATAGGCTCAAAGATTTAGATGTGAATATGCAAGTTTTACATACCTGCTTCTAACTGTGCCAGGCCATGGGCATCATTCTCAGGATTTGTTAAATACTTCTATCCGATAATTACACTATAGATTTGTATCTACTGACTGAATAATTAGAATTACTTTTATTTCTATCAGTCATTATATACAGTAAACAACTTACACCGGATATGTAATCTGGATGCAGTAAGATGGGCTATTACTTTCTGTGTTACAGGCTTGCTACACCCTTACATTATATAAACCTCTGGGTTTTTTTCTCTCTGTAGTGATCTTGAACAGAGCCCAGCTCCCCGACAGAATACCAAGAACAGGTCTGTTGGCATTTTCAGTTTGGCTGTAAAATTTCTTTGTGCTAATTTATGGAATGTATACCATTTAATATTCATAGTATTGATGAAATTACAGCAATTTTGATTGGCTAAAAAATTCATTTGATTTCTGCATCAAAGAAACACTGATTTCGACTTCAAGTTGTGTATTGATGTCATGTGAATTTGAGACTCAAATCTTGTCGTGTTTTATTATTTAGACTCATTGTGTTTAAAATATTGAAATGAAAAGGAACAGATCTATTATTTTTGTTGGATGTAGGCATACCACCATAATAACAAACACACACACAAAAAAATGGAAAACTGCGCATAGTGTGCTACATGCAATGATACAATTTTCTAGGTTTTCTATTTTGTCATGATATACTGCCATCCAATGAAGAAATACTAAATTCATTCCTCAAATCACTTGTAATTTGTGATGATTCATGTCCTTGACCTCAAATTGTTAGTTTATCAGCAAGATGTAAGGAGGAATACTACTCGCGAGAAATTTCATGGGGGATGAAAAGTAGTGGATACATACAACAATAGCTTCAAATTGAAAATTTTCAAAGAATTTACTCTCAATGTTGAACTCTTTCATATAACTTTTCTTACTGTAGTGATATATTGACTTAGTATTGTGGGATATTTTAAATCAAAAACACAAGTGAATCCGTCTGGTATAGACTGGAAATGAAAATAAGTTTGAAGTTTTTTACGGTGTTAATTTCTATAATACATGTAGTAATTCAATATCTGTAATGAAAAATACTAATGGTAGGATGCACCCACCCAAGAGTTCAATAGAATACTAACATACAACTATCCCAGAACAGCTGATATCTCCAAAATTGCGCCTGTAGTAAACGCTAATGTGTATATAGAATATACATACTAGAACTTTATTTTTTTTGTCACAAGGTAGCTTCATTAATATACAAGAAAACTAAGTTCTAGTAAATAAAGTGATTTACAGCTGTACAGATTTTCAATTTGTGAATCTGCTTGAGCTTTGCTGCTTGATACTGAGTCAGTCATATTGAAATGATTATTTATCACACAACTGTACTGTTTCCTGTTCATAACACGGATTCGGAAAAACGATATGAACTCGTAGCTGAGGTTCATAAGAATGCAAATTAGGTAGGTCAATCACGGGGTCAATCAATCTTGCGCTACGTAAAGAAAACTCTAACATCGGCCTTCGAAACTGTAAACTTTGACGGTAAAAGACATTGTTTTGTCACCAAGGTTATTTCAAGGGCATTTTGGTGTCTATTTGAAGTGAAAATAAGTGTAACAGAAATGTCCAGCTTCTTCAAACCTGACGTTGCAAACGACGTCACATCGAAATTGACGACGTCAAAACAATAACAAAGCGAAAATTCGGGTTGTGAAAAGAAAGTAAACAAATATGCCTTTAATGATCGTTGTGTGATAAATAGAATCTTAAACTCGTTGCTTATGGCATATGAATGAGTTACCGATTTAAATATTTCCCTCGCAGCTCTGGGAAATATTAAATCCGGTAACTCATTTCAATAAATTTCATATGCCATAGCACTCATTCAAGATCCTCTATTTATTGAAAGAGAAGTTGATTTTATCCTTTATCCGACTGTACATTAAGATTTCGTTATCAACACTTGCAGGATCGTGACTCCATCAAGTTCTGGTAGACGGAGAATTCAAAGATCTGCTGCGGTGGTCGAAAAAGACAATAACAGGTATAGACTGTTGATCTGATGAATTTATATTAGGTGAATAGATCTACAATATATTTTTTATCTATTGCATTATTGCTAGATGACTTGCTCATGTGTAGGCGAGTATAAAACACTGAGCTTGTACACACTCTACTGGCTGTTGTCCACTCTACTGGCAGTTGTCCACTCTACTGGCCACATTTTTTGCTGGGTTGATTCAATACATGTTATCAAAAGAGGAAGAACCCTTTTGATTTTAGGATCAAAAGGTTAAAGGTCAAGATCACTATAGGACTTCCTAGGAAAAGATGGTAGACATTCTAAAGATCGCATGCTTGACTTGGTTGATTTGAAAGTTGACATATACAGTAGCTTTGTTATCAAGAGAGGAAAACATCATTGATTTGTGGGTCAGAAGGTTATATAGTCCAAGGCCAGCTTTGGAACACCTTCGACAAAATTTGTTGACACTCAACAGGCCATATTTATACCCCCCGCAAACAAGTTTG
>CAJDSM010018931.1:1903-18573 GCA_903981925.1 Ostrea lurida
AAGAGAGATAGGTTTCAACTGTACTTTGATAAAGATGTCCAAATTAAAATTTAATAGCAGTTGACATTAATAACACATAGCATATCAATTCTCTATAACCTTAACACAATCTGTTTTTTAAGAAAAGGTATCGATAAAGAATCAAACAATTCATCGGAGGCCGGAGGAAACTTTACTTCTCCAGGAGGATTCGTGGTAGTGCTGAATCACCGATCGGTTGAATCCAGACGGCACATTGCATCCAGGCCAGATCCGACGGGCGAAAAGCCCTCATCAACCCTTCGTCAGTCCAGGAATGCAGTTGCAAGAATGGACGTCCAATCGACGGAGATGGTGCACGCTTTCCCCCACAGGTTTTGTTATTATTTTCTATGGAAGGTCAATGGAATTTAATTGCAAAGCATTATTGGTTAACAAATATAAATTGTGTATAAACTTCTTCAAGTGTATATAACATAATCGTTAGCAATTTATGTTATAACCAATAACATACAGATGTACTGATTTTAGTATGTATATATCATTTAATCTTTATTTCAGACGTTGATCCGGCTAACTGCCGATTCTATCATTGGTTTAAAAACATCTATAAGACATGAGGTGTATTTTTTATCAACGTACCTGATACAACAAGTAAAGTCTATGATGAAATATTTTGTCGTTGTTTTATATAAATTAAATAGATAAGAGAACTAAAATCTTATATTTTTTCTGGGGTGAATAGCAGGTTATCACCGAGATTTTTAGACGGTAAACTCTTTCATCAATGCGCTTCGCGCGATTGAGTGAGTTTCTACCGTCTAAAATTCGGTGAAGTACCTGATCACCCCGAAAAAATATAAGAGTTCATTTCTATATAATTCTCTCTAAGTAAGATATGTTTCACCCAAGTAAAAAAAAGAATTTAGAAAGTGACGAACACGTTATGTATGAAAATAAATATTCCCTCTCGACTGCGACTTACTCCATATTTTATTTTATTTATTTTATTTTTTGGATAGATCCCAAGGGGCTGCTGATGCAACCCATCACTTCCACAACAGTACAGAGGGATCGTCAGCAGTTAAATTGAGGAACAGTTAAATCGCGAGAGTCAGTCAAGGTGACATTTAACACAGTTCACTATCCAAACAAATGCATTCAAACTTAGTGTCCCTCGGAAGAACATTTTCAACGAAGACGAGTTTAATTTTTTTGTGGTGTGCTCTATGAGACTCTATGGTTTCATTCTAATAATTTGATGAATTTGTTTAATACAGTTGTCATGTTCTAGGAAAAATGTAATCTCAGTTGATATTCTTTACAATCTTACAATATAACACATATTTCTGTTTGTGAAATCTTTGAGACTTTGATGCCTGATATGTATTAAAGCTTATAATCCGCATTTTTCAATTTCTGCTGTAGCATTGTATTATATGCAGGCTTTTTTCCCACAAAATTCTGCAAAAAATACTTTTTATGCAGTACATGTATTTACCTTTCTAGTTAATCGTTCAGCTTGTGGAACTAAAACATATTGATTTCAAATCTGTAGGTTGTGAGATTCAATGACTCACAATAATTTTCTTCTTTTTTATGCCCCTGATATCGAAGATCAGGGGGCATATTTGGTTTTTGTCCTGTTCTGGTGCATCTGCAACTGTCAATTCTGTCTGAAATTTATACTCTCGTCTATAACTTTTGAATGTAAGTACGAGCGGTTGATAATTTCAGCTGTGTATGTTTCTATGACAAGGGCCATTTCGCTGGTAACCCAAGCATTGTTGGCCCTCCTGACCTTGACTTCGAAGTTTGACCGTACTTTTCAAAAACTTTATCCTTAGTCTATAACTCTTGATGGCTAAGTACTAGGGCTTTGATATTCACATGTATGTTCCTTATGACAAGACACTTCGTCGCTGGTACCGACATTGTTGTACCTCCTGAATCTTGACCTTTGCGAAGTGTTGATCCTAACTTTTCAAAACTTTAACCTTAGTGATAACTTTTGAAATGATAAGTACTGAGGGCTTATATTTCACATGCTATATTTGCTTTTTACATAGGACCTTCTCATGGTACAAAATTTTGTACCCTCCTCGACCGTGAAGTTGGACCTACTTTTCAATAACTTTAAGCCTTAGCTTATAACTTTGAATGATAAGGTAACTAGGCTTTGCTAATTCTCATCAAGGTATTGTTCTTATGACAAGCCTTTCCGTGGTACAAAACCTTTTGCCCTCTGACGACTTGATTTTTGAGACTTACGACCTACGTTTTCAAGAAACTTTAACATTTAGCCATAACTTTTGAATGCAAGAGTAGGGCATTTCATATTTCACATGTGTATCCTTATGATAGTCTTTTATCAATGGTACCAAAATGATTTGACTTGACCTTGAATTTTGACCTACCATTTTAAAAAACTTTAATTGCCGTAACTTTTGAATGGTAATGGATAACTATCATATTTCACATGGCATAATCCTTATGACAAGCTCCTTACCACTGCATGATAGAATAGCGGGGGCTACTTTCGGTTTTCAACAAGACACATCTTGTTTTTTGTTTCATTCCAGCAAAATGACCTTCTAGCGAAAAATGCAATTGCCTCCCCCAAAATTTAGTAAATGTCCAAATTTTTTCAATTTTGAAGCATTATTGTCTATGCTACATATCTTCATGCTTTCCAGTCCAATAACACTCTTATTAGATGTGTTAATTCCTTAAAATTAAAGACTATAACTGTGATCGAGAATTTATAAATCTTCTGGAAGATGGTATCTTTTTTTTGTTATAGATGTACGAGGTTTCCATGGGACATCTAGTAAGCAGCCCTCTCCTCACAGCTCAGGATGGCAGTGAGACATTGTAAGCCGCAGGGTAAACCAAGGACAGAATGTTACATAGTATTAAACAATTTAACACATAATAGCTGAATCTCTCATAATGCAATGGGAATACTTTCCTCTTTGTGTATATCTTTACTGTAGCCTAGTCACTCTCCCCCTGTTTTATGCTAATGCTGAAATTATGAATGAAAATTTGAGAACACATTCATTCTATTTATGATCTAGAAGAAAGTTTCATCGTATCATAAAGGCCCACCGACACAGCTTACAGAATGACACAGGATACGTACACAGCTGGAACAGGACAGGGCAGAAACAGCAAGCCACCACAGCTGATCTGCAATAACATTTAGTCCGAAATTAAACAATGTTCAGCGATCTCCAGAATATATTATAGAGACATTTCACAGGACATTGATAAAGATAACAACTAACGCGTAAGTGGAAATTTATGAACACAATCCGCCCGAAATGCACCGTATCCCAAGTACAAATCCGCTCATCAATGAACAGTATTTAGCGAGACACACGAGGAACGACCGAATTTGATGAATTTATAAACCACAGGACAAAATAAACCCAATAACTGGTAAATACACAACGTAAATTCACTAGGCAGTGTATAGAGCACCAAAAGACACTATGATACTTTCTTTTCATCGGGCCGAGTGGGTTGTAGCGGGATCTATGACCCTCACGTCTCGTCTGAACAGATTCGCCGTATCCCAAGTTTTACTCGTGAACTTTCAACAGAAGTGCAACTTACGTCAACGATCGAACTCGTAACAATTGAAAACGTCACAATTCCTCACACAATAGAACATTCCAACTTCCACAGACCATTCTATTCATGCATTATAAATACACACGAACTCACAAATTATACCGCGCATAAAATTATGGAACTATTGACTGTAATTAATTGTATATATATTATAGTCCATTTACAGTATAATAATTATAGAACAAACTCTGTAAACAATTTTATTCTCATCTGCATTTTGTTATGTCACCATTCATCACTTTGTTTATAGAACGCATCGGATCACTTGATGTATATTATATTATGAACATGCAACCGAAATTCTTACCTCAGGATGGAATTTATCCCAAAATTTGTTCTGATGACGACCGTCTAAGGTCGAACCGGTCAACCAAAAAAAATTCAAACAGCATTCTTACGATTGTTGGTGATCTTTTTTATTATTTTAAGTTTTTATTATTGAATCTGATAAAAATAACAACCATTTTAAAAAGCTTTTGTGTATGTGTGGATACTAAATTGTGAATTTAAGAAGGAGCATTCAAAAATCTATTAGAAAATGTGTGTGTTTTAGTTTGAATCGCACCGCCGATGGCATGGTGACTTTAATGTTTCCAAACACATCTTGTTTAGTTTGAATTCGCACGGCCAGTGGCTTGTGCCGGGGAGAAGGATTTCTATGTGGGTCGTGGACAGTTGTAGAGCATCTCCCCGACCAGCAGCCTACAGAACCTCGAGCGCTTCGTAACAGCTCCTCCTGGGCTCGACCAACTACAGCAGTGCCATCGACGGGGGTTCCAGGCGGGTCGAGTCCTCAGACCAAAAGGCCCGGGAAATCGCTCCTACCTGTGGGGCCCCACAAGGGGAGCAGGAAGCAGGAATGGAGCCCGGACATGACTACAGGTAACGTCACCAAATGTACCCAGAATACTAAATGCAATATACCAGGTTTGTCTAATTTCCCAGATGATACAAGGGAATTTGATTTGTCTCACAACTGTTACAATAATAATCGTATTTTTTCATTTAATATATTAATATGTATAGTGTATACAAGACTATTTCCAACTGTTCTACTCTTGAAGTAATTTTCTTATTTTTAGCTCACCTGAGCTAAAAACGAACACTTTAACTTAGGACCTCACCATATGGTGGATGCTGCAAATCAATTGCTCTTTTCATGGCACAAATAACTCAAGTTTCATTGGAAAGATTTTCCTGAGTTAATATTTTTATGCAATACATGTACTTGGATTAGGCTAAGGAAGGACCCCTTATGACTTTTAGATTTATTGGCTTTTGTTGTTGGAGTTAAAATGTTTAAACATTAGTTGGATGGTTTGTTGTGTATTGTTTAATGTCCCACTCAAGAAGTTTTCACTAATATGGAGTTGTCATCAATGATGTTGAAGGGCTGCAAAATTTCGGCCAATAATCGCCCCATTTGGTTGTCTCTTACAAAAAGCAAGGGGTACTAAGGGCCTGTTCTGATAATTCTAATTGTGTAATCACTGATTTGTTTGATTTATGACTATAAGTCTATGTATAATGGTGCTGTCAATAAATTCATTCATTCAATAGCATAGTATTTCTATGGTACACTATAACTTTGAGTTTACTTGAGAAAATTTTATAGAATATAAAGGTAATGCTCAGAGTAGAAAATAGAAGATCTCTTTCTATTTTCAGCTGCTTTGTTATTACATAGTTGTAGAACTCAGAATTTTCTATTATCAAAATATTTGTGGGGGAGGGGTCTAACTTGTCAGTCTTTTAGTTTTCCATATGGCTTAAAAATTTTGAATGGGTATACAGTTCCATAGAAGAAAAACCCTCAGTGTCAAAAACTTTTTAAGTAACAATAGATTAGAAAAAAATATTTTGATTTCAGTAACAGATGATTCTATTCTACTGAAGAAAGCTTTGAAATGTTTGACTTTAAATAAAAATTCTGTCCTAGAGATAAATTGTATACAGTCACTGATGTTGAATGGTTTTATTGCTTTCTGTCCTAAAACTCTTTTAATCTGTCATGCCCTTAAGATTCAAAATAGCATTCATAATTTTTGATTAATGAAAAGGTGAAGATTACAAACCAGAATCATAAATCTAATTTAGCAGTTGTTAGTGATATCTTCATGTCAGCAATGGTTTACAAGATGTGTGTGAAGGACATACTGAACCTCGAAAGCTTTCAAAACACTTATCCCTTGCTCCACTTTGTCATTATAATTACACGTAGTACAATTATTGTCCTGGACTCAGTTTCCCGAAAGTTAGTAAAGTTGAACAGACAGTTAATGTCTAGTTATTGCTATACAAATGTAGGAGTTAATGGGAAGTTAACTGTGTGTTAACATTGACCAACCTTCATGCCACTGGATCCTGTATTATAAACAAGTCAACAGAAGGGTTTTGCCTTAAAATTTGTGTTTTGCATGTTGGTTTGGCTCTTTATTTGTGGTGATATAGATCCCCTATAGAGAAGCAGACTGTGGGATTTTTACGAATTTTGCCTGTACATTATATAAGCATGAGTACGGCAGTATTAAGGTGCTTGAGCAGTACAATATGTGTTCTTCGTATCATGTCCTGTGCCGTTAAGTGATGTCAATTTTTGTTTCAAACACTCTTGTCCTAAGTATTTGTCGCTGATGTCAAAATGGCGGCTGTTTGTTTACGTTAGCTACTGAATAAAAACTACTCTCCTGAAGTTAATATTGTTTGTCTTAATAGATTTCACATTAGTGTGTGTATATACTTGTAGATGACAATTTGTAACATTTTGTAGTTCTTGATTTACTGTGGTCTTAATACAGTTGTCCCCATACGTTTTATTTTGTCCACAATAAATCGTTATTAATAGTACAACGGTACACTGATGTAACACGTGTCCTGTTATAGACTTCAGTACTTAACAGTAGTCACTAAGTGAGTGGATGTACATGTACTGTATGTCTCTAGGTTAACCTGTATGATGGATTAGATACAAAGTTACCAGTGTAACAGATTTCTAAGTTTTTTTTATGTGCCATTTGAGAACTAAGACTGAGTCAATGAGGGTTCATGACCTCTACACATCAATCAAGGTTATATCGTGAGGGTTCATGACCTCTATTTAAACATTCAAGGGGTCCGTATCTCTGAGGGTTCATGACCTCTACACAATCAAGGTTCTCTATTATTGAAATAACTTCAGACTCACTGTCAGATTCCTGTGCTCTGACACAGAATCTGTTGTGGTTTGCCACTTTAATAGGGGTCAATGTAACATTATTTAAGCACCTAATCAGTGGTAACAAAAAGGTGATTTTTACACAAACAGCTTCACTTACCTGTCAGTCAATGCCGACTCCTAATACAACATTGCAAATCCATTCACAGGTTCAAATTTCCAATGCGTTACATTTGACAAATCTTCCATAAATAAGTGCACAGTTGATCGACATACGGTAGACACATAATTGAAAGGTATACGTATTGAAATTCGTGGCATTCTGACAAGTATTTGTGTTCTTGTTCATCATTTTAAGCGATAAATTAGTCCAGGACCCATATTTACGAAAGTTCGTACAGTGTGATGCAATAAGTATTCGGACAAGATGACGTTATGTTTACCCTTCGGCACGAAGTAGGGTCAATCTCTTATTGCCGGTATATATCATTGTAAAATGAATTAACAATAATGACTTACCTAATATTTTGTTAGATGTCCTTTCAGTCGGATAACACTCATATATTCGCCTGGATCGAATCGGTTAATAGGCATTTAACATACTCAGGTGTGATTCGAGTCCAAATGTTTTGGATTTCACGGAACAAGGTCATCTCGACATTTGATCCTGCGGACTCGTGCTTGTAGCTTCCGTTTAATATGCAACCAGATATTTTCAATCACATTTATATCAGGACCTGTGCAGGCCAGCTCATTGTATTAATACCGTTCCTGTGCAAGAAATTCTGGGTCGAACGGGCTCGGTGGACAGGCGCATTATCGTCTTGAAAAATGTAGTTTCCTTCAGTAAAATGCCGAGCTAAGACAGGCCACAGGTTATTGTCCAGAATCTGTTGATATTTTTCTGCATTTATATTGCCTTCTACAGCTGTGATGGTTCCAACACCATGCCAGGTGATACATCCCCATATCATAACTTCAAAACATGGCCGAGTCCCGCGCGCGCTACTAAGTCCGGCCTCCATCCCTCGTCTCTTTTCCGCCAAATATGAACTCGTGAATCATGACCAATCATAATTTTAGATTCATCTGAGAATATTACTTATTCCAGTGTCCGTCAACAGTCAATGCCTTTTTCTCTGCACCACGATAAACGTTTCTTCCGGTTGACTTCCCGAACTACGAGTTTCTTCTTTGCTACACCGCCTAGTATAACTATGTCTATGTAAGTGAAACTGTACAGCTCGCTTGCTAATAGGCACTTCTCTAGTTTCATTAAATTTGTTAGTAATATCTGTCAAACTGTCCCTCCTATTACTTTTCAACCAACCTTTCCAACTTGCGCGTAATCACGCCTTGTAACTGATGGTGGTCGTCCACTTCTTTTTAAGTTTTCGACTGAACCTCGCACCTCAAACCTTTTCTTTATATCTCCAATCGTAGACTTGGGAATGTTCAATAAATCTGACACAAATCTGATAGTTTTTCTTCCTCTAGTAATTTCAATAC
Source organism: Ostrea lurida (assembly GCA_903981925.1). Taxonomy (NCBI): domain Eukaryota; kingdom Metazoa; phylum Mollusca; class Bivalvia; order Ostreida; family Ostreidae; genus Ostrea; species Ostrea lurida. Next base: position 10,185 of record CAJDSM010018931.1, read on the forward strand.
GATTTCTTTCACCTCAGTACTGAGTTCTTTTCCTTTTCGACCATCTCACTTTTCTCGTGTTTTAAATGTTGTAAAACAAAGCAGACGACAACAAAGTCACATGATTTCATATGACACGTGATGGCACTTTTAAAAATAACAACGGAAGTACGATATTTTTTTATGTAATGACTTTATTTATAGCACAATTGTCTGATGCATACCGCAAGTATAACATAAGTCACCTGTCCGAATACTTATTGCATCACACTGTAGACGTTAACGCAGACGTAAATCCAGACGTAGCGTACATTTACGTTTGGGACGGTATTTACGAACAGTCGTAGACGTAAATTTACGCCAAAAATAAGCATAACTTTACGTGTGCCCTACTAGTACACGTAAGGCGATCGTAACTTCGAGAATAAGCAAAGAAAATGGCGACTGATAATTTTTTATCGAATTCTTTTTCCGTAAAGACTCTACAAACCCTCAACATGCATTTACGATGTCTAGTGATTAAATTAACGGCACACATTCTCTTCACATACACATGTTGGTTGTCTGTCTGAATGTTTATAAATAGAATTTAATTGTGTTTTGTGTCTGCATGAAAGTCACTCCTGGTTTGAAATCGTAAGCAAAATGTCTCTACAATCACATGTGTAACTTACAAACCATATTTCAATGATGATTATTTTTAATTTCTATTATAATATTGTACTGTTTTTGTTTACATTTCCTGTTTTCTGCGAGATATAGCCTCAGAATTCCCAAGTCGTCATGCCAAGCTTGGTCTGACATGGACTTGATTGAGGATTGACATCTTCGCATGCAGTGCGGTGAAAAACAATTTTTTTGTGCTGTGTAAATTTCAGGCCAGGACTGGTTTCCTGTACATGGTTGCCAGACCGAATCCCGTCTCATCAAGCCAATACTAACTGCAGACATTCACTCGCAAAATTTCTGTGCTGGAATAAGTATGAATGAATTCCATGTAACGAACCAACGTCACGTTGTATTGTGTGTATCGTACTTTATGAATCTGGTGCATTTTGCTGCATGAAGTAGATCATTTATCTTTCCCTCAATCCTTTTGAAAGATTGATCTCATCTTTTAAGATTGATCTCGTCTTTTGAAAAAAATATTATCTGCACGTCAGCAAATGCATGATGTGACTGATTTCTTGCTTCACATTAATTCANGTCAGCAAATGCATGATGTGACTGATTTCTTTCTTTCTTTACATTAATTCGTCTATTGAGCATTTTGCATGCAATATTTTGGCTGTGAGTATTGTTGTGTCTGTAGTTTGTCAATGAAATATTCTCTGCTTCAATGGTTTTGCCTTTCAAAAGGAATGAGAAAGATGATTTTTAAGATATATTTAAATAAGAATTTTTCACTCACATTGTGCTTAATGATATAATTTTTATACCTATGAATAATTTTTGAAATATCAAATTTTAGTATTAAACCAATGTAGTCTGCTTTCTAACATGTGGCTTTGTAGAATAGAATGTAAAAGTATTCAATACGTACTAAATATATTAATTAATGGGAAATGGCTATATGTTTTATGCAAAATTGGTCAGGAATCTGAGAAGTTGTACTTTATAGGAATTCAAAGATGCAAACATATTCAATTAACTGAGTTGTATTGCAATAGTTGACCTACATTGACCTCTGAAATGACCTTCCTCTTTACTGACCTTTCTTTCTCTGGTTTTAAACAGGAAGTGGAAATCTTTTTTATTTAGTGGATTGTGCATGGTGTGTGGCTTGAGATTACATTTTACTAATACATCATACCAAGTTATTTGGGTTTGTTAAGACAAATTCGTTTCAGGTATATCTAATGATTTTCAATACGTAATATTTTGTTGAGATTGTATACGTACATGAAATTAGAAATGGTTCGGTAACTTTAAATTCATTAGTTTCAATTTGTTGTAAAATTTTGAGTCTGAAAGTTATGTATAATGCATAATCTTTTCTAAATTTAGAATTTTTGACTTGCTCTTAACTGCCCTTACTAACTTTGTGTGGTGACTTTGCAATTCTAGCCGATTTTCTATCTTTTTGCTGTGGCTGATGTGTTTATTTGCTTGTCAATTATTCCTTTTTATTTTCTTTTTTTTTTTGTATACATATGTACATGTTTTTATTTTACCCATGTGTTTATTTTTTGCTTAATTAAATGACAGTTATGTATAAATGGCCTCGAAGTGTCGAGTTGAATAAACAATAAGTATAATCATAAGAATTGATAATGTTCTTGCCGTGCCTAAGGTCTGTATCTTTTATTATAACCTCGTGTCTGCAGGCGAGCTGATTCTGTCGTATTTTCTGCAGGCGTGGATTGGAAGTCTCTGACTATGCCCGCGTCCCTTCCCATCACCACCGACTATTTCCCGGACAAACGGAGTCTGGAGAACGACTACACTGTGTCGCAGTACACGCTGATACCGGAGGACGTGAACAGTGAATACTACTCAAGGTTGATTACGAATCCCCTTCTCAACAAGTAGCTTGGTTCTTCTTAGAATGAAGAATGTCTTTAAATTCAAATTAAGATATTGTACTATTGCTTTATTAACTCCTTGCAACAGAATTTGAGGAAATAATTAGTAACGTATTGATAGTACGTGTATATCATTTAATTTTATTTCACGTGATCGCCTAGCGCCGTTTCTCATTGGTTAAAACACCTTTTAAGAATTGAGGTGATTTTTCAATCAACGTACCTGAACAACAAGTAAAGTATAATGAACATCATTTTGTTGTTGTAATATAAAATTAAATGATAAGAAATAAATCTTATATTTTTTCAGGTGATATGCAGGTTATCACCGAGATTTTAGACGGTAAAACTTTTCATCAATGCGCTTCGCGCATTGATGAGTTTTACCGTCTAAAATTTGGTGATACCTGCATTACCCGAAAAAATATAAGATTCATTTCTTATGTCAGCTTCGATGTCACATAATTTACATATTGTGAAGGAATACTCCACTCTGTATCCTTAATGGTACATAGATATATACAGTCATACAATGTACACTGTATGTATGCTACAATACATGAACATCACGGTCTGAGTGTTTTGCTGCACTGTTTGCTCTAGTTCATGATTGTGCTCTTTTATTTTGAAATGATTAACTTCTCAATCATTCAGATTTTAACTTGAGCTTAAGATGTTTCATGATCCAGTTTACAAAATGAAAATGTTCTAACCACTCAGTTGCAATAACTTTTCAGTGCTATGAAAGGATAAATACAAAGCTATATATTAATAAGAATGTAAGTGTTACTAGGTACTCTGATTAGATACTGACTGTGACTTACGTAATTCTAATTATCGGTCCTTCCAGCCCCCCAGTCTCGGAGGATGATAGATTCTACAGGAGGAAGCCCCTGTTGGTGACCGAGCTATTTAGGGAGTTGATCTCCCAAAGACTAGCCCAGGGGTTCCAGATCATCACCAAAATGAAGGCCACCATGCGGTCCCAGGAGATGATGGTCGGTTCCTCTCCCCAGTACCCTCTCACCTCGAGTCTCATCCGGGCTCGGCCTCGGTCAGGACCACAGGTCAGAAACAAAATCTTATCCCAAATGTCGTGTAATTCTGAGGTAGTTTTGTGTGTAATAGTGGTCTTATATTTGGAGCTGATATACTGTAAAATGAGAATATTTGGCACAAACATATTTTAGCGCAATCAGCTTAATATGATAGCACAATGATACCACCTGGTCAATGATTTAATGTCAATGAAATCATTTAGTGCACAACTTTATTTAATGCAATCGTACGTATGTGCCAAATGCGCTAAAAATATATTGTGTGCTAAATATTCTCCTTTGACAGTATGGCCTGTTGTTATTCACATCCATCTTTTGTCCCACTGCTCTCCTGTTCTACATTATACTCATTTACAAAGATACTATCAGACATGCCTCAGTCAAACTTCATATGCAGATCCACCATGGTGAGAGTGTTCAACTGAGCAGGAATTTTTTGCCCCCACCATAGTGTTGCACCAGCCCGTCTTTCTGTCATTCGTGTGAATTTTGCCCTCACCATAGTGTTGTCACCAGTCCGTCTTTCTGTCATTCCGTGTGAATTTTGCCCCCCACATAGTGTTGCACCAATCTGTCTTTCTGTCATTCCGTGTGAATTTTGCCCCCACCATAGTGTGTGCACCAGTCCGTCTTTCTGTCATTCTGTCTGACCCAATATTTTGTCTTTGCATCTCCTCATAAACTGTTGAGAGGATTTCAATGAAAGTTGGTACAATGAAAGATCACAACATGTTATGTAGATGTGCATGTAGGAAGGGAAAGGCTGTTCAAACTCTATGACAGGAGTTATGGCCCCTTGACTTAGATTTTTTTGGTGTAAGGCAGTATCATCTTGTCTTCGCAACTCCTCTTAAACCCTTTGGATGATGTCAGTGAAACTTTGTACAATGGAAGATCACAATAAAAGGTGAGCAGTATATGCCCTCAAGGGTCACAGGTAAACTTTGCTGCCGATAGGGGCATTCGAGGCGTACCGAACACATCTAGTTTATGTTTCTTTCATGTGACATTGACATAAAATATTTTGATTTACTTACACTAATGTTGTAACTTTGGATGGTTGGCTCATTAGCTGGATTAATTTTGATAAGAATTTGATGCAAGTCAAGCAAGAAGTTTTGCGTAAACGAAGCTCATTTCATTGTCTCATCAGAGTCAATACTGCATGAACGGAGCTTATCTCGGTTTAACTGAGGATACTGATCGAGTCAATAAAACATGAGCCCGGTTTATCTCAGTGGTATATCTAATCTGATACTTAGTCAGCAGGGTACATTACACATGAAGTATTCTCGGTGTGACCTATGGATAAAATATTTCACCTTAGCTACAATAATGTAGCCCTCTCTGATTTTTTTTTTATCCCCCCCCCACAAAAAGGGGAGTGGGCTACATTATTGCAGCTAATTTCACCTGATTGACAGTGTTATGAAGTTTACTTTAGATGTATGTTGGTGACGCAAAGTAGCTACCTGGTAGCTAACACGTAGTTTGATTTGGATGCTGATGATGATTTACATTTTCTTCTTAATTGACTTTCATTAGAAGTTTGTAAAAGTTAAGGTAGAGGTGCTCTCAAATGAAACTTGTATCTCAGTGATTGATTGTAGACAACAAGTTGTTTACGTGCGATCTACATTTTGACTTGGTGTAGCTGTTTGATTTAGACCTCTTGTAGACAAAATATCTTTACATCATGGACACTACATGGTGTTTGCTATGCAAGTATTGTTTTTCTTATTGAAATGATCAACTGAAATCACAAATTTTTAAAAATACGAAAACTTATTTGTAAATCCAAACTACATACACTCATTTTGTTTGCTGTATATCACAGTTCAATGTTGATATTTTCATTTATCATCTTCATTGAGTGTAGAATCTGATATTGATATGATTTGTGAGAATTAATTTACTAATTGATGGTTTTGTTTGATTGAACAGGAAGAAATTTATCTCAGCATTGGATTGATATTTCACAAACTGACCCTGAGTGGACAAACGATTCAAGTGACTCAATACAGACCGAGGTATGTCCAGCAATTTACGTGTAGACAGAGATACGCCGTACAATAATGTCGTATAATGTAATTTGATATAAACTGAAGTATGTTCAGCTTGTATTGTCGTAATACATGGTATATTGAGAGAGAACACTGTAACATGCAATAGATATTGGGTACTAGTGTAGATATTGTACTTTGATACTTACAGCCACGAAAAGATTGTTACTAGTTGTAGAATGTACTTCTGATACTACAGTGTACTAGATGTAGATTGTCTTTGATACTACAGACATGAACAGATTTAGCTAGTTGTAGAATTGTACTTTGATACTTACAGACACTAGTCTGTAGAATTGTACTTTATACTTACAGACATGAACAGATTGGTACTAGTTGTAGAATTTACTTTGATACTTACCAACCGAACAAGATTGGTACTAGGTGTAGAATTTTACGTTGATACTTACAGACACTAGTTGTAGAATTGTACTTTACTTACATGAACATGAAAACAGATTGTAATAGTTGATAGTAGAATTACTTGATACTTACAGTGGTACTAGTTGTTATGGAAATTGTACTTTTGATACTTACAGACATGAAACGATTAGGTACTATTGTTAGAATTGTACTTGCAACTACAATCATAACAAGCATGTTGAATACTTAACGACCGTTTCCAGTCCCACGATTCCTACTTTACAACATGCGTGGACGAGCGAATTTCCGGAACAAAAGCTAGAAAAAATTTACAACTGGAAGTGTATCTAGATCAGACATCGTACTCTGAGATGGGTGGATATGGAGTTGTATAGCATGGATGTTATGCTGTTTTTGTATTACCGGAAGTGGCATCGTAGATATGACAGGTCTGTTTTATTGTCGTTTTGCTTATACCGAAGTGCATGAATTACAGTCCTATATTCTTTATCTCTGAAAAACACAAAAAAACTTCCAAAAAAAAAATTGGGAACTGAGAAAAAACTGAGATACCAGTGGATTCGAACATATCAAGGGTAAAATACCATAAAAGAATTTAGTGGTTGGGACTTCTGAATTATTAACATAGCTGATGGTATTTGAGATACAGCATTCGAAATATCCAAGAGTCAACTGTAATTGTTGTTGGTTTTTTTTCTTCATTAGTCCTAAGACTATAAGAGGTCACAATAACAATTCCAATTTACTTTCATGTATTTGGTTAGAAATTTTTTTTAAGTTTTTTTAGCCTTGAGAGTATGGAGAGAGAGCAACGATTCTATTCTGGTTGCCATGCAAGCTAACCAGCCACTAAAGAACGAATCATGAAGGAAATGTACGGTCGGCTGCCTGATGTTTTCTCCCACGTTTAATGTGGAATGCTTTTAGTTTTAATTAAACGCACCTAGTGTAGGTTCACTGTGGGTGCGGTATGGTGCCTGTCAAAAATTAATTATCGTCTGAATAAATAGACGATTTTTGTGATATTTACAAGTATGCACCAAAAGAGATATGTATAAGTGGGGATATTTCTGGCGAAAATTTAAACCGTACGTCGCAAATGCCTGACAGGTTAGAAATGCATGAAATTTTAAACCCCCGCGAAATAAACGCCCTTACAGTATCACATATTTTTCATTAAGTACAAATTGTGCTTCATGTAGAATCATGGAATGAAGATAGACACAAATAATACTACTTGGTGGGGAATTACTAACGTACATTGTTACTTCAAGATATTTGTGCTTGGATCATTTTTAAATTTCTGAATTCAGATCGGACAAAGATAATCTTTAAGTAAATCATCGACATTTTTTTTACATTTATGGTAAATTTTATATATCAGAAACATCAATTTCAAAATAATATCACACCGAATTGAGTACAATCATGTTATGTTAAGAAACACAAGAAGTGTCCAACGCATATCAGAAAAACCGAGAAAAAGAAAGGGAATATGTTTAAAATAAGACTTGCAGTGGTTGATGTTGAGTGTGTGTGGTGCTGTCACACAGCAAAATTTGTTTAATCCGAAATGATATACTGGGAGACGAATTTTGTGTCAGGCATTGTATTAGATGGTGCCATATAAAGAGCTTGAGAAATAGAAAACTCAGGATGAAGGTCAAGGTCAGAATTTTATAGAAAGTGAATCAGGTTCTATCTGATTTGGATTATGTTTGATGGTGATTGTGTCTGATTTTGATTTACGTTTGATATTATTTGCATCCTATCCATGTCCCAACAGGTTGTTCCATAGGTCAGTCCAAACTTTTGGATCTTTTTTTAACTTTCTCCTTGTCACCATCAATCTGCTTATGTTCATGTTTCACGCACTTTCATGCAATTTTCGTTCCATGCAATTGCAAATTTAACACAAAAATACACTGTATGCAAAACCAATAGGTAGTTATAATCTAGAGGTAAATACTACCTGTATATATACACTGCACACTATCACAGGAATAGTACCCACTTTTGAAAATTCAGTTTCATGGGGGCTCAATTTTTCTGGATTCATGGGAACTTTGTTTTCATTGATTTCATAGGTATCTCTATCCCATGAATTTAAAACTTGACATGAGGTATGCAAGTTACATTATATAATATTGATGTAGTGAGGGTAACATTGAAAATTTTCACCCGAGAAAAACGACCGAGCGTAGAAGTTGAAATGTTTTTGAGGGTGAAAATTTTCAATGTTTACCCTCAACTATATGCAATATTTATTTTTGTTATACTGATGTTATAAAAACATAACAAACCGTTTCGTCTGTTGGCGTTGATCACTGTCATGTGATGTTTCATACGGATCAGGTCACGAGTTTTCCGCAACGCACCG
>CAJDSM010018934.1:0-10719 GCA_903981925.1 Ostrea lurida
TCAAACAGTGCATCGATTGATATGTAGCGATCTGTCACCTGGCCGTTTAATCGTTGTACTACCGAACACCTGAACTGCACTATAGCAGACCATATGCACGTGTATACAATGGAATTTTCAATGGAGGGATTGGAGTTCTCCTTAAACTATGAATTCCAACTTCTCATGACTTTCAATTAGAAATGTGCAACATCTACATCGGTTGATTGATTGACAATTACAAGATTGTCTATTACAAGAATCAACCTGCTATTAGATAAAATATACACGCACGAAATAATTGTGTGCAGATTATTTTGGTTACAACGCCTGACTTTCACAGGTGTTGAATTTGGCGGCAGGTGCCCGTTGATTATCATTTTGATTGCAATAGGTCTGAACTCTGAGTTTCAGAGAGCTGCCAGGCACGAAAGTAAACTACCACACGAAAACAATTAAACATAAACACAGAATTAGGATAACAAATGTGAAACAATCACTACCTGGATCTTAGCCCAGGGGACATTAATTAACTCCCCGGTATCTACATGGAATTACAATGTCCAGAATGTAATAAATTTATTCAAAATTTTACAACATTTTTGATTAATGCCTTTTAAAATTTCTTGCGTGTTTTGTTTTCTTCATGAGATTGACTATCCTGTATACATCCAATTTTAGTATAACTAATGTCTTACGAAATTTCAATCTGAAGAAAGGAACATTTCATCACACTCTATAAACAGGAATTTGGAATTACCTATTCCAGTGACCTTGACCTTCTATATTTCATTCATCACAATTATAAACTGTATTGTGATATGCATAAAATTGAACAACAGGCAAATTGTATCGTACGAGGAACGTTCTCTTCGTTCATTGTACAAATGATTATACCCAAAACTATTCAATTCATTCTATGTGTCGTTATAAACAATTTAGTTTACCAGTACGTATGACCTACCATTGAGTCAAAATGCTGGTCTGATGTATTTCATAGCCATTGTTAACCGATTTGACTACGGAATTGTTCCGTTTCCTGATCAAAGACTATGGGCTCACGGCGGGTGTGACCGGTCAACAGGGGATGCTTACTCATCCTCGGTACCTGATCCTTACCTCTGGTGTGTCCAGGGGTCCGTGTTTGCCCAACATTTGTTTTTGTATTCTATTTAGGACTTACGAGACTTGATTACTGTTCGTTATCTTTTTCACAAAACAAACAAAAAAGTAATTACAAGGAAATAATTCCACAACCTCTCGTCCTTATAATAAAACTGTAAAATTAGTTCAAAGCCAGAGTTAGATCAGGTGCCAAAAGAGAGTAAGCATACCTTGTTAACCGACCACAGTGTCCAAAGAAGGAGTAAGCATACCTTGTTAAGCCGACCACAGGTGCCCAAAGAGGATAAGCATACCTTGTTAACCGGCCACAGGTGCCAAAGAGGAGTAAGCATACCTTGTTAACCGGCCACACCACCATGAGCCCTAATTCTTGATCAGGTATCTAAGCAATCCGTGGTCAAAATCCGTGTTAACATAGAACGACATAACAAATGACATGCATCATGTCAGAAAGCATTGACCCAATATGACGTCAAAACAGAACGTCATACATTGGTTACTTTAGTGGAAAATTAACAAAATGCATCGAAACAGTTTCAGGGCATATACACAACAGTCATTGTCGCGTAGTTTTTTACGCCCCCACCCAACCCTATTCCAACCCCACCCCCATGAAATGGCCGGGAGCGAATTGTGTTGCACTTGTCCGTCATTCCGTGTGTCCAATATTTCGTCTTCGAAATCCTCTTAATTGCTTTGAAGGATTTCAATGAAACTTGGTACAATTAAGGATCACAATATGCAGATGTGCATGTGGGAAGGATGAGCCTGTTCGAAAATTTATTGTAGGAGTTAAAGTCTGGACTTATTTATTTTTTTTTTAATCTGTAAGGTAGTATCATCGTGTCTTCGCAACGCCTCTTAAATCCTTTGGAGGACTTCAATGAAACTTGGTACAATTAAAGATAACAACATGTAAATGTGGGAATGGGAAGGCTGTTCAAAGTTTATTACAAGAATTATGGCCCTTGGATTTCGATATTTTTTATGTATAAGGTAGCATAATCTTGTCTTCGCAACTTCTCCTAAGCCCTTTGGGGGATTTCAATGAAACTTTGTACACCAGTCAAAGATCACAACATGCAGATGTGCACGTGGGAAGAGGTAGACAGTTCAAAATTTAGTACAGGAGTTATGACTCCTTGACTTCGATTTTTTTTTATTTGTAAGACAGTATCATCTTGTCGCAAACCAAGGTGAGCAACACATGACATCAAGGGCCACAATAAACTTTGCTACCAGCGGGGGTAATCGTGGCGTACCAACACATCTAGTTTTAAGTAAGTATAAATGTGTGACCGTTGAGACGAGCAAAGATCCTTAACACTTTGGAACTCCACTTTTTAAAAAGGATTCATTTACCCGGGAAATACGACGCAGTCGATGCAAGTAGTGACGTAATTTTAGATGCGATTTATTTTTTTTTTTTTTTTCAAAACGTACGAAGGTATGATATAAAGCTTATCTGGAAGTTGAAAATATTTGTGATTACACTTTCCAAACAAATCTATTGTTTATTTTATCTACAGGGTTGTGAACGAAGTATTCCACAGTGATATTTCCCCAGTGTACTATGGGTAATCCTCATATTAGAGCAAAGCACGTGACTCAAATGTGTAATCAATGGCGAAGCTGCGAGCTTTATTCGTTATTCAACTGATTCCACGTGTAATTGATTCGTCAAAAATGTCCAGATCTGCATAATATTTACTCACAATAATGATCGAACGAAACTCATGTACAACATCAAAATGCAATTCATTGCACATCATATAATGTAAGAGTTGCCCCATCTTCACAAGTCAAGAGTATAATTAAAGATTCATTATTAGTGCGAGGTAACGAATCTGTGAAAATGGAGTTGCCCAAAAAATTTTCATTGTTTGTCCTAGCGGGTCAATTCAATGTATATTCTAAAACTTTAATTCCTGTGATGTCATCTGATGGCACATGATGTAATTAGCATGTGGTTGCCGAGCATCTATGGAAACACTGTTTCACTTCATACTAGTTAATGGTTGTTGGTTTGTTTAACGTCCGGTTGAGAAATTTTCATTCATATTGAGACGTCACCAGTCGTAGGTGAAGTACCACAAATTTAGGCCTATGCTTAGCGCGCAGGGCCGTAGCTGTGTGGGGTTTTTAACGTGCCAACGTCTGCCGTGACACGGAGGCTCCGTTTTTAAGGTCATGCCCGAAAGACTTCTCAATGTCGAGCGTTTGGCGAAGGAGCAATTACTACTTACTTATACGCCTCAAGTTTGGTGCGTCCACGGCACGAATGGGGCTCAAACTCACAACCTCCCGGTTACGAAGCGAACATTCTACCGATTCCAGATCATATACTATTGCATAAGTAAATTTAGACTGTCATCTCATAAGTTGAAATTGAAAGAGGGAGATATTTTAATATACCTGATGTAACCGAAAATGTAAATTTGTGTTTCATATGGAGATAATGAAGACGAATATCATTTTATATTTATTTGTCCTGTATATGAAAAACTAAGAAAATTGTACATTGGAATATTATAATTATGAAAACCGTCAATGTATAAATTTATTACTTGTAACAGCTATTATCTAATACAAATACATGTTATATGTATTTTTTATAATTTTTGTATAAAGCTTCTAAACTTAAATTAGAGGCCACAACATAAAGAGGTTTATCCTCAATATTTATATATAAAATATATATTATTTACATCACGCATACTCTGTTTCGTAATCTTAATTGTTATACTTGTAATTCATTGGTGTGTTTTTTTTTTATTGATGTTATTATTGTAATATATGTTTCTTTTATATCCTATAAGCAGTATTGCTTTTGGAAATAAACAATACAATACAATACAATACCACTGAGCTACCGTAACCGGTCTCATTGTGAATTTTGAATTCAAAACAATGGGCTATGCATTTTTGATTCCCATCTGCATTGAAACACTATAGGAAGTCACCTTAATTATGCACGGCAGTCATTATCATTGCGATTGTGTAAATTGACGCAACCCTGGGTGGCTAATCTTTCAACATCTATCTACTCAAAAATCAAGGTCCTTTTTTCGCAGGCTGCGAACACCATTTCGCGCATAGAAAACTAGAATGGGACCTGATTCAGGCGCTTGTGTTACAAGTTTTGCATTTATGGGCTTATTCCCGGGAAATTTTGTCACCTAACCGACTTAATGCTGAGATGCTTCCACTTGACATTTATGTAGAATCAGCCACATAAATAATTACACAACACCTGATCTATTATTTATATGCAATGGGATGAAATTAATAAGTCTCTTCTATGAAGTGTGGTTAACCAATTCCATTGATTGTACTGAAAGATTCAATTTTATTACGAGAAGTTTAGAGATATAGATTAATTATGTACGCTGGTTTTTATTTTATTAATGATATTCTTTGTGGTTTCTATGTACAATTTATGTTTGATCTTGATGATTTCAATTATAGACTTTATTCAATTTAATTTTCCACGTATAAGTTTGATACAATCAATGCTATTTATCTAGGTTTAAGGAACTCGAACAGTTATTTCGGACTACATATCAGAAATATACAAAACAGAAAATGTGATGTATGGACATATATTTCTTAGAATGCAAACGTATATGCACATGTAAATTGAGAAAGAGTCAACCTATGAAAATGGTAAAAATTAGATCTCATAAATTGCGCAATGTTAACATTTTAAAACATTTTCCGTCGCCTTATTTTACTTCTTGTTTGCTTGATGTGTAGTAATTACATCCAAGTTGATTTACAAAACAGAAATTCTGTATATACCAATTACACATGATACATGCGTTCATACCCTGTGAAGAAATGTGTATACTTAGAACTATTTGACATGCGAGGTTTCTCTTTACCTAGTAAAGGCAACACGGTTACATCATGATCTCACACACACGTTTTTAGATACTGAGTACATTTGATTTCTTATGAAAACTATTTTCTCAATTTTCAATAGTAGCTCCCTCAAAGCAAATGCGAAGCTAGTGATAATATATTACTATAGTATTTAACTGTGAGTTCCGTGGGGATCCGGGTTAGAATAGGTCCTCAGTACCCACCGATTGTCGTAAGAGGCGACTAAATGGGGCGGTCCTTCAGATCGATGAGACTGCAAAAACCCGAGGCCCTGTGTCACAGCGGGTGATGTTTGATAAAGATCCCTCCCTGCTCAGAGGCCATAAGCGCCGAGTGCATATCTCAGCATTTAGAAGTGGGAATCTCGGGTCTTTAGGATATTACCTTAAAAAAGGAGGTCCCGTGTCGCAGCAGGTGTGGCACGCAAAAGAACCCTCACTGCTAATAGCCATAAGAGCTAAGCATAGGTCTGAATTTGCAGTCCTTCACAGGCAGTGGTGACGTCTCGATATGCGTGAAATATTCTCTACTGGACAAAAAACAACAAATAATCAATCAAAATTTGGAGCTCTTCACCGGCAATGGAGAGGTCCCCATATGAGTGTAAAATTCTCTCAAGTGGGACATTTTAACACTATACAATAAATCAATATACATGTAATTGTGTTGTAACTTGGAACGTACCATAACGCATGGTGAACAAGCAGTGTCGCGGACCAGAAATTCCCACTCCGACTTAAAGTGCAAAACCAATTAATGTGATGCAAAATACTAAGTTATATTGCATTAGATTTACATTAAACCTATCGCACCTATAGTACTGAAAATGGCAAGGAGAGAGAAAAAGAAAAGATTGTTCATGAATATTCCAACATTCTTACTTTCGATCGTTGTGTCAAGTCTGTCTGTACTTTTCGGCAGATGTTAAAGCCTATAAAACAAAACGAAGCTACCTTAAGATGTAAATGGGTCACAAATAATCAATTAATTATTATGTATCATTGACACTTGCTCATGAAAATCTGTATGTAGCATTTGTTTAGTCATTGATCAATCACCATCAAAGATTATGAGTGTCAAGAAATTAGACCATACAAACCAAGTTCTTTAACCTCGACATATGTACAACTTCATCGCTCAGATTCTTTCATAGTAATTTATTCAGTGTTTGGGGGTCTTGAATACTTTTCATGGTAAGGACGCTCCTAAGATTCCATTGATATAAAACCATCAAAAGAATTGTTAATGAACGTCATATTTAACGTGAAAACAAAACAATAGGTCATGCAATGTATGTGAGGAGTGAGATGGGTTTTAATACTGTTTTTGGTGTTTTCCATTTATTAAATTTTACGACCTTTTTTTGCACGATCTTGTTAAGTACTGTGGAATATGCAATTATAATGCAATAAAATCTTGTTTACAATAGATTATTACTTTGTACTGTTCTGTGGTATGTTGTAATTTAAGTATAATATGCATAACAGAACAAACAAGAATGTCATTTAAAAAAAAAAACCATTACCTTCTGATGAATCACAAAGTTTTGACTAGATAATGACAGAAGGATTTGTTTCATGAATATGATATACATGTATATATTTACTCAATTTTTCGATGATATTTATATCCCCCTATGATATAGAATAATCTAGAAATATAAAGCTTATACATGTATATTTTATAACTAGATATTTTTCTGTTTTATAACTGGTAGTATTTGAGTTTGTGAGACGTATTACTAGTATTACTGACATACAATTGCCCAATGTAAATATTCCACACCACGTGAATATACATTTATCCAGCTTCAGACAAATTTGTTGATTTATGATTGGATTGGCAAAAACAAATCAATGAACCCCCGAAATTTTCAATATTAGGTCTCCTTTCAATGTGATGTCACCAACGAGTCATATGACGTCCCAACATTTTCAATATTAGGTCTCCTTTTCAATTGTGATGTCACCAACGAGTCATACGACGTCCCGAACTTTTCAATATTACGCTCCCTTTTAATTGTGACGTCACCTAACGGAGGCTTTGAAATTTCAATACACCATCTCCTTGCAGATATGTTTTAGACTTTATATACTTAAACTATATGATTTCAATGTAGATTTATTTCTGTATTCAGTTTCAAACAAACATTTATTAGTTTTGATCTTTCTTTTTTTTTTATAGTGATTATATAATAATTATGTTCAATGCACATGATAGATGCCTATATGGTGTTCAATTCATAATTGAAGAAATTTATCAAAGATGCTAGATTGAAATCTTACTAAATTTCCTAAAGGTCTTCAGCGGGATAAATTCGTTACACAGTCAGTTTGGAACATAATACGGAGTCATCCAGGGTGTGAAATGGAAATCCGTATTGGGACTCGGCTTCGCCTCGCCCAATACGGATTTCCATTTCACACCCTGGATGACTCCGTATTACGTCCCAAACTGACTGTGTAACTAATAGTAATGTATGGCTGTTGTAAGAAATCTTGACTGGAATGAGAATAAATCAGATACATGTATTATAGGTGAAGTATTATATATAAAGGCAAAGCTTTTGAACAGTGATCAATCTCTTAAGTCCGAAATGGAATGCAAAAACAAAGAGTTGGCAAACACAAATCCCTGGATACACCAGAGGTGGGATCAGGTGCCTAGGAGGAGTAAGCATCCCTGTTGACCGGCCACCCGCCGTAGCCCATTGTCTTGATCAGGCAAACGGAGTAATACGTAGTCAAAACAGCTGAACAATTGCTATGAAACACATCAGACAGCATTTGACCCAATGGCAGGTCATACTGCAAACTAAATCGTTATAAGTCATAGACTTGCGAAATACTGCCTTTAAACGTGACTGTTGACACCTATTAGATACTGTTGGTTTGTACATCGGTAAACGTCTCTTTTTTGCAGTTGAAGTATGTTGATTTTGTTGAAGCTAGTCTGTTATATATGTAGCATGTTTTGATAATGCAGTTGTGGATTTACAGTTGTAATTTACAATGAAGATTACTGTTACTGAAGTGGATTACTAGTAATTAACAGAGGTTTCTATATATTGGTGAAGGAAAAGTAAAACGTCCTGATTCCTACGTGCACATAAAATGATTACATAGATTACGATTCAAGCGCCACCTAGCGTTAATTTTGATTTTGTCCTGTTCTCTGCACACCGTCCAGCGGGCAAATCTAGTACAGACTGTTGGTTGTATATCGTGACCGTTCGTTTTGCAGTTGAGTCAGAAGCTAGTCTGTTATGTATTTCAGTATGTTAACGTCTCTTCTCTCTCTCTCTCTCCTCTCTCTCTCTCTCTCTCTCTCTCTCTCTCTCTCTCTCTCTCTCTCTCTCTCTCTCTCTCGTCTCTCTCTCTCTCCTCTCTTCTCTCTCTCTTTTCGCTGCCCATTAATTTGGGAGAGAAAAAACCCCCACTTTGTTGAAGTTACTTTCTGTTTGACATTGATTGCAATATGAATTATAAATATCAAATACTCTATGGTATAATAATCACTATTAAAAATGTGAACTCTGTTTTGGTGTATCATGGTGCATTAATTGATATAATCTTGCGTCAGAGTTTGGAAGGGTATGGTAAGTCGATGTTGCGTACATGCGCGCGCGTGTGTTTAACGTGCGTGCTTAAAGCCAGCTTAATTTGCATCGACGTTAGCGTTGCGTCAATAAATTCTCCACGTTTGCGTTTTTCAACAAATTTATTGCGTATGGACATTGCTGCATGAGGTGAACTTTTCGAAGTTGCCGGTTAGATCTTGAATAGGATGTGTGAATATCCACGGTGTTTCTGTATTGGGAACACACGTTAAGCTCAGTAAGATTCGCGGCCGGTGGCCGTAGACCGATGGTATATAATTACATATTATTTAAATGGCTGATATGTGACTTTAGGATCCGTTTTTAAACAGTCGCACTTGTTTACAAAAGACGTACATGTAGTTGGTTGTAATGACGCACAGATCACCATTTGTCTGGAAAAAATTAGATTGTTTAGATCCCTACTTTCGATTTCATTACAGAATCGAACGAATCGAATGAGAAGGTGAATATAACGAATATAATGAACAGTGATCAATATAAATTGGCGAAATTAAAGAACAACGTAATTAAACGTAATCATAATCCAAATAAACATATAAACAAAGTCGAGTGTAGGGTAACACGGACCTCCGACAAAAGCGAAGGCAGGATCAGGGCCATGGAGGAGTAAGCTCCTCTGCTGACCGGTCACACCGCCGTGATCCCTTAGTCGAGATAAAGTAAACGGTATTACCGCGTCGTCAATTCTAGTATGAAAATGACAGTGTAACAAAGGGTATGAAACAAATCAGTCAACATATGACTTAGTATAATTTGTAATCGCAAAGGTTCATTATATGGCGACCGTAGACTTAGCGAAATGATGACTTCAAAACGAGATTCGTTATAATCCTGCAATCTCTTTTAAGTCCTATACGGAATACAAATTAAGAGTTGGAACAAACACTTGTTGTAAGTTTTTTTTAGCTGATTAGCTCATTACAAACTCCATAGCGGCCTAAATTCTTTCATTTTCAAATGTTTTATTAAACTTTGATTACAGTTTGGCAATGTACCCATTGTTTTTCCCTTCAATGACTTAGTATTCCCGCATCTGATTATTGTATATTTAAGCTCACTGTCTTGTCTGATTTCTATTTTCAGATCAAGAACAAAAAGTCGTATCTTTGCATATCAAGTCTAGCATTCTGTACCGATTCTCATCTACCAGTGTTACCCAGCACTATAATTAACGATGACGGTCAGAGCCACGGAAACCACGTTTTGAGTCACTCTTCCAGACGCAGCTTTTATCTCCACTTCACATTGTAAGATTCAAAACTAATCAAGTAGTATCTTGTCCGGCATCCATGTGCTAATAACTAATACAGGAACGTTTGAATCATTGACGAACTTTGACTCTGTACTTCGTATCTTGTCGAAATGGTGATAATCATATATAACTGTTTGCTTTGAGTGGATCTTATCGCATCAAATCAACATATTTGTTACAAATAATATTTGGTTTCTTTTAAAAGAGACTTCATTCATATCTCCGACAAATATTTCTTAAATTGCAGGGAAATTGATGGAAAATTTATCCACGGAGAAGTTAAAGAGAAAGATATCGCTAAAAATACATATGAAAACGCGAGATGGGCGGGGAATCGGCTGGTCACATAGAGACTTGGTATGTATTGTGAAAGAAAAACAAATTACTTAAATTTGACCCGCTTCTTATCTTCCATCATGAATTTCCTTGACTTTGTGTGCTTCTTCTTTATTCACTGAAATATGTTGTTACGATATTTTTTTTTCCACTTTTGATGTCTTTTCGTTTAGGGCTGACACATATCGGCCCTTCATGATGTGTATTGCAATACTTGTGGCCATGATTCAATGTTTTCAATACATATATTTATTTTACAGTAAAAACCAATGCTAACTTTGAACAAATTTTATTCAAAGATTCTCTTTGTAGTACCAATTGAAGAAGCAAAAATGTTCTCCATCTTCATTCGTATTTCTAGACTTCGTATACGTATACCGCCTCTTTATTTGAATATTAAGCACATGTTTGGTTGCTTTCATAATGTACAACGATTACGATTATTACCAAACGAAATTGTGCATCTCCTTTGCTACACTGATGTATTTTAAGACACCGGATACCCGGATGAAATCCACGT
>CAJDSM010018934.1:10744-22667 GCA_903981925.1 Ostrea lurida
CTAACGGAGGCTTTGAAATTTCAATACACCATCTCCTTGCAGATATGTTTTAGACTTTATATACTTAAACCTATATGATTTCAATGTAGATTTATTTCTGTATTCAGTTTCAACAAACATTATTAGTTTTGATCTTTCTTTTTTTTTTTATAGTGATTATATAATAATTATGTTTCAATGCACATGATAGATGCCATATATGGTGTTCAATTTCATAATTGAAGAATTTATCAAAGATGCTAGATTGAAATCTTACTAAATTTCCTAAAGGTCTTCAGCGGGATAAATTCGTTACACAGTCAGTTTGGAACATAATACGGAGTCATCCAGGGTGTGAAATGGAAATCCGTATTGGGACTCGGCTTCGCCTCGCCCAATACGGATTTCCATTTCACACCCTGGATGACTCCGTATTACGTCCCAAACTGACTGTGTAACTAATAGTACATGTATGGGCTGTTGTAAGAAATCTTGACTGGAATGAGAATAAATCAGATACATGTATTATAGGTGAAGTATTATATATAAAGGCAAAGCTTTTGAACAGTGATCAATCTCTTAAGTCCGAAATGGAATGCAAAACAAGAGTTGGGCAAACACAAATCCCTGGATACACCAGAGGTGGGATCAGGTGCCTAGGAGGAGTAAGCATCCCCTGTTGACCGGTCACACCCGCCGTAAGCCCATTGTCTTGATCAGGCAAACGGAGTAATACGTGGTCAAAACAGCTGAACAATTGCTATGAAACACATCAGACAGCATTTGACCCAATGGCAGGTCATACTGGCAAACTAAATCGTTATAACGATCATAGACTTTGCGAAATACTGCCTTTAAACGTGACTGTTGACACCTATTAGATACTGTTGGTTTGTACATCGGTAAACGCTCTTTTTGCAGTTGAGTATGTTGATTTTGTTGAAGCTAGTCTGTTATATATGTCAGCATGTTTTTGATAATGCAGTTGTGGATTTACAGTTGTAATTTACAATGAAGATTACTGTTACTGAAGTGGATTACTAGTAATTAACAGAGGTTTCTATATATTGGTGACGGAAAAGTAAAACGTCCTGATTCCTACGTGCACATAAAATGATTACATAGATTACGATTCAAGCGCCACCTAGCGTTAATTTTGATTTTGTCCTGTTCTCTGCACACCGTCCAGCGGCAAATCTAGTACAGACTGTTGGTTGTATATCGGTGACCGTTCGTTTTGCAGTTGAGTCAGAAGCTAGTCTGTTATGTATTTCAGTATGTTAACGTCTCTCTCTCTCTCTCTCTCTCTCTCTCTCTTCTCTCTCTCTCCTCTCTCTCTCTCTCTCTCTCTCTCTCTCTCTCTCTTTCTCTTCTCTTCTTTCGCTGCCCATTAATTTGGAGAGAAAAAAAACCCACTTTGTTGAAGTTACTTTCTGTTTGACATTGATTCGCAATATGAATATAAATATCAAATACTCTATGGTATAATAATCACTATTACAAAATGTGAACTCTGTTTTGGTGTATCATGGTGCATTAATTGATATAATCTTGCGTCAGAGTTTGGAAGGGTATGGTAAGTCGATGTTGCGTACATGCGCGCGCGTGTGTTAACGTGCGTGCTTAAAGCCAGCTTAATTTGCATCGACGTTAGCGTTGCGTCAATAAATTCTCCACGTTTGCGTTTTTCACAAATTTATTGCGTATGGACATTGCTGCATGAGGTGAACTTTTCGAAGTTGCGGTTAAGATCTTGAATAGGATGTGTGAATATCCACGGTGTTCTGTATTGGGGAACACACGTTAAAGCTCAGTAAGATTTCGCGGCCGGTGGCCGTAGACCGATGTATATAATTACATATTATTGTAAATGGCTGGATAATGTGACTTTAGGATCCGTTTTTAAACAGTCGCACTTGTTTACAAAAGACGTACATGTAGTTAGGTTGTAATGACGCACAGATCACCATTTGTCTGGAAAAAATTAGATTGTTTAGATCCCCTACTTTCGATTTCATTACAGAATCGAACGAATCGAATGAGAAGGTGAATATAACGAATATAATGAACAGTGATCAATATAAATTGGCGAATTCAAAGTAAACAACGTATTAAACGTAATCATAATCCCAATAAACATATAAACAAAGTCGAGTGTAGGGTAACACGGACCTCCGACAAAAGCGAAGGCAGGATCAGGTGCCATGGAGGAGTAAGCATCCTCTGCTGACGCGGTCACACCCGCCGTGATCCCTTAGTCGAGATAAAGTAAACGGTATTACCGTCGTCAATTCTAGTATGAAATGACAGTGTAACAAAGGGTATGAAACAAATCAGTCAACATATGACTTAGTGATAATTTGTAATCGCAAAGGTCATTATATTGGCGACCGTAGACTTAGCGAAATGATGACTCAAAACGAGATTCGTTATAATCCTGCAATCTCTTTTAAGTCCTATACGGAATACAAATTAAGAGTTGGACAAACACTTGTTGTAAGTTTTTTAGCTGATTAGCTCATTACAAACTCCATAGCGGCCTAAATTCTTTCATTTTCAAAATGTTTATTAAACTTTGATTACAGTTTGCAATGTACCCATTGTTTTTCCCTTCAATGACTTAGTATTCCGCATCTGATTATTGTATATTTAGCTCACTGTCTTGTCTGATTTCTATTTTCAGACAACAAAAGTCGTATCTTTGCATATCAAGTCTAGCATTCTGTACCGATTCTCATCTACCAGTGTTACCAGCACTATAATTAACGATGACGTCAGAGCCACGGAAACCACGTTTGAGGTCACTCTTCCAGACGCAGCTTTTATCTCCAACTTCACATTGTAAGATTTCAAAACTAATCAAGTAGTATCTTGTCCGCATCCATGTGCTAATAACTAATACAGGAACGTTTGAATCATTGACGAACTTTGACTCTGTATTCGTATCTTGTCGAAATGGTGAATAAATCATATATAACTGTTTGCTTTGAGTGATCTTATCGCATCATCAACATATTTGTTACAAATAATATTTGGTTTCTTTTAAAAGAGACTTCATTCATATCTCCGACAAATATTCTTAAATTGCAGGGAAATTGATGGAAATATTTATCCAGGAGAAGTTAAAGAGAAAGATATCGCTAAAAATACATATGAAAACGCGAGATGGGCGGGGCAATCGGCTGGTCACATAGAGACTAGGTATGGTATTGTGAAAGAAAAACAAATTACCTTAAATTTGACCCGCTTCTTATCTTCCATCATGATTTTTCCTTGACTTTGTGTGCTTCTTCTTTATTCACTGAAATATGTTGTTGACGATATTTTTTTTCACTTTTGATGTCTTTTCGTTTAGGGCTGACACATATCGGCCCCTTCATGATGTGTATTGCAATACTTGTGCCATGATTCAATGTTTTCAATACGATATATTATATTTTACAGTAAAAACCAATGCTAACTTTGAACAAAAATTTTATTCAAAGATTCTCTTGTCAGTACCAATTGAAGAAGCAAAATGTTTCCTCCATCTTCATTCGTATTTCTAGACTTCGTATACGTATACCGCCTCTTTATTTGAATATTAAGCACATGTTTGGTTGCTTTACATAATGTACAACGAATTACGATTATACCAAACAAATTGTGCATCTCCTTTGCTACACTGATGTATTTTAAGACACCGGATACCCGGATGAAATCCACGTATCTGTGCGATTCTGATAGGCCTTTATCGATTACGTGTATCAGCAATTGAACTAGAGATCACTAACCCATAGGAAAACAAAACAAATCTCTCTGTAACGGAGTTTAGAGTCTGCTATCCGATGTCATTGACTTTACATGTGTAACAACTGATGACACCATGCTTTGCACGTGATCTAAAATACGCCAGTGAACTTGTTTGATGAAAATTTGTCTGTGTCACTGTCCTTCAAGAACTAATGAACCACGGTGCCACGAAGCTTTCAAAGAGAGATAATTAGGAAATATCAAAAAGACGGTAAATTTAAAAATGTTCTTAAAACCCTAGGATTTAAATATAAAATTTGACTGTTTATATTATAGCCCTTGAACAGAATGAACAATAGGGGATTAACGTTTAATATAATATATATATAATATAATGATATATTGGAAGATTATTCTGAACAACAAGGCTACACTTTATAATAGAAAATGACCATCTTAGTGTAATAGTGAGGGCTAGACAGACCGTGGATACCGGCCTAGATAGAGATAATTAGGAAATATCAAAAGACGGTAAATTTAAAATGTTCTTAAAAACCTAGGATTTAAATATAAATTTGACTGTTTATATTATAGCCCTTGAACAGAATGAACAATAGGGGATTAACGTTTAATAAATAATATATATAAATATAATGATATATTGGAAGAATTATTCTGAACAACAAGGCTACATTTATAATAGAAAATGACCATCTTAGTGATATAGTGAGGCTAGACAGACCGTGGATACCGGCCTAGATCTGGCTCGGTGGTTAGGGCGCCTGGCTAGTGATGCACGGGGATTCCTAGTTCGGCCATAGATTTCTCCTTTCCCCTATACTACATTAAGTTCGCCACCGGATTAGAATAGGTCCCCAGCATCCCCTTGTGTGTCGTAAGAGGCGACTGAATGGGGTGGTCATTCGGATGATACCGGAAAACCGTGGCCCCGTGTAAAGGCAGGTTGGTACGAAAAAGATCCCTCACTGCTCAAAGGCCCTGAGTGCCGAGCATAGGCCTAAATGTTGCAGCCCTAATAGTGATAGCGGTGATAGTGATGTCTCCATTTTCGAGTGGGACGTAAAACAATAAATAATCAATCATTAAGTTCGCTATTACTATGCATGGTATACGGTAAAAACATTGCATACAGTCATCTTATTGCTGAATATCTGAACTTCTTTCAGACCAAGAGACACAAATAAGTTCAAGATTTCTATAAATATCGCAGCCTTCAGTGAAGTGACCTTCGTTCTGTCTTATAATGAACTGCTTCAGCGGAGACGAGGGAACTACGACCACACGATCTACGTGAACCCTGGACAAATAGTGGACAGTCTTCTGATCGAGGTCATGATACAGGAGTCACGTGCCATTACGCAGCTTCACGTGCCGCCACTCCGGAATGACATTCTTACCGAAAGGCAGAACAGCAGTGAGTAGTTTTCATTTTGGGTATCATTGACAAACAATCAGCAAAATTCAAATGAGATGATGGATGATTGAGATTCCTGTTTCGAGGGTAATTGTAACAAAAAGGGTAAACCGGACTACATAGTTTTGAAAACCACGAGATTACATTTCCATTAATATTTGCAGATTTTTCGTTTGATTATTCAAGAGCAGTCACTGTGTGTTTAAAAGTATGCAACCGTTTATTCTACTTTTCTTGAAATATGTTAACATGGTTAAAAGCTTAAAATAGCTATGTATACCACATTAGTTTCTTTTTATAGTAAGGTTTATTGGAAATTAGCATTTATTCAATCAATCATGTCATTTGACATTAGAGAGAAAAACCTGGAAATATTGAGTGGTGGAATTCACAACAGCAGAATTGCAGTAGTTGTGATATCACCAGAAATATCTCTCTTTTAGTCTCCTCTTTATTAGTACAGTGTACGAAAATGATGCAATCAAGACCATGCAAAAATAATCATGTAAAAGGTACATGAAAGGTAGCTCCAAGAGTTTAACTAATGGCTCGTTAAAATGCCTCGTATGAAGGATGATTTCACCATCGAAAGAGTAACACAAGGTCTCATTTTTGTGATTATTTTTTGAATGATGAAAAAGTTGCATTGTTTGCAAATATGAGATTCCAAAAAAAAAAAAAAAAGACAACACATCTATCAAATATATTTTTAAAAATTTTAAATGAAATAGCCAAAAATGAGAAATGTTTTGATTTTCAAACTTGAACCAAGTCCGATTGGAATAATACCAAAAAAGTCAAAGGGAACCTTGTAATCAGAAAACTACATTCCTTCAATATAAAATGCATGGTTTACAGATTAAATAATTGTATAGAGGGAACTAATTTCGTATGAAAAATGCATACAATTAGCAATGATATGATTATTATGCCTCCCCCCTTTTTTGAAAAAGAGGGGGCGTATTGTTTTGCGTCTGTCGGGCGGACGACCTGCAGACCTGGTGTTGTCCGCTTAATTTCTTTTCACCCTTTTGCTTGATAACAACCAAACGTGGTAAAGGGGTTGCTCCTACAGAGGTGATGATCCCTATTGATTCTCAGATCACAAGGTCAAGGCCAAACCGTTGGTCTTAACTCCATGTGTTGTTCCCTCAATATCTGTTGATAACGACCAAATTTATTACGGGCGTTGCCCTTAGAGAGTACATGATCCCTATTAATTGTTAGGTCACAAGGCAAAGGTTAAGGTCATAGCACTGGTCTTAACCCCATATGTGTTGGTATTGTCTGCTCAATATCTTTTGACCCCATTGCTTGATAACACCCAGACTTTGTACAGGGGTTGTCCTTAGAGAGTAGATGTCAGGTCACAAGGTTAAAGGTGAAGATTCAAATTGCTGGTCTCAACCCCATGTGTTGGTTTTGTCCGCTCAATATCTTTTGCCCCATTTGTTTGATAACAACCAATTTGACAAAGGCACAGGGGTTGCTCTTAAAGAGTAGATGATTCCTATTGATTTGCAGGTCACAAGGTCAAAGGTCAAGGTCAAACCGCTAGTCTTAACCCCATGTGTTTTCTACTCATGCAATATCTTTTGACCCCTTTGCTTGATAGCAACCAAACTTGGTACAGGGCTTGCCATCAGAGAGTAGACGATCCATATTGATTTAAAACTAAAAGTCATATGGTCAAAGTCAAACTCCATGCGTTGTCTGCCCAATATCTTTTAACCTCTTCGCTTGATAATAACCAAACTTGGTACAGGGGTTAACCTATAAGTGTAGATGGTCCCTAATGATTTTCAGGTCATGTGACCCAAGGTCAAACTGTTTGGCCAACGCTAAACTGCAAAAGAATTGTCGTACATGTATCTGTTATTTTTTGTTCAGACTCTTTGCTGGATTGACATCTAATCATGATAAAGTGGTATTTTATCCTTATTTGATTAATGATTAGTTTTGACTTGTACAAAGCACCAACTTCATAATACCTTGAACAGGAATAGCCACTTTGGATTTTGCACCTTGGGGGCATGTATCTACTATGAAGTTAGCATTCTAGAATACCTCATTTACAAACAAAACATGCACCGCTTTCATCATTCCAGGGAAAAAAGGCAACAACAAAAATTGTATAAAATGATTGAGAGCTTGAATCACTTTTTCAATGGTGGAACCGAGCTTCATTTGAGGTGTTACGACGAGTCATTAAATAGAATTTTATTGTTGTGAAACACCTTAAATAATGAAACTTTACCTGAAACGAAATTTATGGCCATGACTAACCATTAACCAGAATATCTCTTACAATGTCATATGGAGTGTAGCTTGTACAGAGTTTTTTCTCTTCTATTTTGGGTGTTAATGTGGCAATTACTTTTGTATTAATGTGATATATGTACATGTATTAATAGTTTTAGAAATCACTTTCTTTAATTTCAAAGGGCTTATAGACTTTCAAAATCAGTCAAAATATAGAATTGATACATGTACAAGCGAATGAATAGTTACATGTTTATGAAACGCACAGAAATTCGATTCAAAAGATTCGATTTTGGTTTGGTTTGGAACGAAAAATTATTGTTTACATGTCATAAAATATATAAAAGGATTGGATACAATTTGTTATAAGTACAACTTAGCAACTTGTTTAGTAAATAATATGATTACATGTACAGCTTACTATTATCATGCGCAAGGCATTCATTGCATCACAATGTGTCGCACAACAAGGTAAATGGCTGTATACAGGTGTGAACTACATAGCTTTATGCAGGTTTATCTAGATCTCGGTAGACACAGTAATAAGAGGCACTCTCTCATTAATTACATAAAGGTTTTTGAACGTGCAGTTGGTTTATATTTTCTTGCGCATGTGCGGATTTTGTACGAACAATTTAAAGAAAAAGTTGAATGATTCCATGTACATTTACACTACGCGCCAATTGAATTTTTGTCCAGGAAGCCAGCAACAATTAAGGGGACATGATTTTAAAATAGTAATCGTTTTAAATTTGAAAATAAATGAGGATGCATGCATACACTTGATATGTTTTAGAAAATTACTTGTATACTACAGTACATGTAAGCCATTGGACTCATTTTGATCCTTTTAAATAAATTCGACGAAATTACCCTTTAATACTATTCCCTCAAGAAAAGCTGGTTGAAGATCACTTTCAAGCACTAATTCCAAGTCATGATTATAGAGATTTGAAGTATCTGCTCTCAGAAAATGAAGTCAGAAGTATATAATATCACCGTCTTGTTAACCCACTAAAGCTTCGTGGACGTATGATGATTTGAGGAATCGTCAGAGTGTCTGGGTCTGGAGTGATAATAAGTCACTACACAAGATGATGGACCCCCCCCCCCCCCATGTGAGACTCAATGGTTTACAGTTTATGAAATAGTAGAACATCATTGTCATTTACATACCCTTATCTGTAACATTCTTTGAATTAATTTTTCATTTATTGTTAGGTCATTGACGATGGTTTGAAAAACGATTTTCGTTACAGAAATGAACTCATTCCTCAGAAAAAAATATGGAAAATGTAGAAATGTAGTTTATTGGAATAATGCAGTCGATTTTCTGAAATCGATATATGGCATAGGATTGTGTGATGGAACACTTACCAAAAGGATGTTATACAAGGCACATTTTGATATAATTATCGATAATTCACCACATAATTTCCAATCAGCATATTCAATTGTTTTTTATTTAGTCGTGAAATATATTTGCTGCATTTTAAAAGGGGCGGGCAATACTTGGTTTGTGTTCCAAATATCCAGGGAAATATTCTTTTACTAATTGACTTATATGCATTTAATAGTCTGCCTATTGTATTCATAAGTCATTTTAACTTGTGTAATGGGTTTTAATATATTTGGTGATCTCAGTGGTTCGGTGCCCTTGCCATTTCACGTATCCTAATGACATAGTTATATATCTTAAAGGTTGGCATGAATCAAGGTCAAAATAGTTAAGTGACATAAATTAAACATTGCCGATTATTTACATCAGAAATAAACATTGCTGTCACTTAAAATCTCTTCACACGAGAAGACGTTTCAGAGACAAGGTGTTGTTGTGGAGTAATTAGATACAATATTTCGGACTATAAAAAATGAGATGAAAGTTTTGTTACATTTGTAGTCTTGTCGTTTTTCATTACTGCTCTGACTAAGTAACCCCAATTGTTATGCAGATTTGTTCAAGAATAAATCATATGTGAATATGGTAAGGGATAATAAATCTCCTCCACTGCTAATGAAACGTCTTCACATTTAATATTTATGTCTCTTTAAATATCTTGATAATAAAACAAACATTATGTATGAGAATACCACTGACCTCAAAGTTTGATTTAGTCTATTTCGTAACATTTATTTCTTTTAGAAATAAGCTATTGTTTCACAAAGTAAGGCCTTCTCAGAATTACCGTAGATGGTCTTTTTTGTGTGTTAATGATCTTTGGTATTCAAAATTAATTTTGGTTAGTGTTTCACTTTGCAAGTTGGATTCGTTGGCAGGCATGGTCGTCTGCTACATGTACCTTTCCATCTTGGTCAAATAAAGAAACCTTACCGATGAACTCGTATATTGATTTAGATAAATGTCATTCTTTGAGTACTGTAGTATCAATTTTAACAAATTAGCCATAAAATATCGGGAAATTAAGTTCTCTTATAATTAATGTAATTAATCTACTATACAGTTTTCAAAAAAAAAAACAAAAAAAAACAACCCAACCCCCCCCAAAAAAACCCCAAAAAGCAAAAATAAAAATGTATTAGCATTTCAACTGCCCTATTCTACTAACTCTGAGATTAATATCGAAAATACATGTTAATTTCCAAGCATAATTTCTACAGCATACCATCATTTCAATGCTTACATGTTCCGACATATCTAGTCATAAACATTCTACAGATTCCAACAGAGAAAAATGATAATACCACGTATATTAACATAATGTGACCTGGAAGACTATTTTCTTAAAAAATAAACATAAAACAAAAAAATACCACCACACACAAGAAAAACCGACCAACGCATTTCGTATATGAGTGATGCAATGTTCCATATGGACACCATAGTGAATCAGCAAAATTCTAGATTGACAAAGTTTTTTCAGCGTATTTGTCTCAATATCTTTATAGAACTTATACGTTATATGCATATTAGAATCCTATATGTGGTAGGCAAAGTGCTATAAGGTGCATATAAAACGGTAGAGCCATATGATTAGTAATTGAATAAGATAGTTAGGGCAATGGATTCAAGAGTATATACTTTGATATATACAATGGAAAGCGAAAAATGTGTAATATTCCAATTTTAGATTACAAGAATAATTCATTTTTCACATGCACAGCAGCAGTGGTTAACGAATGTACGATGTCATCTTCGACGTTTAAAAAGAAGTTGCAATTTATATACAACTGACATGACATATGACAAATGCGGAAAATTATGGATATCACCTGAATTCTCAATTCAACGTTTGTATTATAGATGATACTTAACAACCCAACTATGTCACCTTTGGTAAGAAATTTTTATCCCTGAAGGTGACAAATAATAGTGTCAAATCCAATGTAAAATTAATGATTGGATTTTTCCCTATCTGTAATGTTCGTCAATCAGACGTTTCTTGGACTTATCTCCAATACATGACAAATTCGTGAAAATATTAATAAATCCATAAATCGGGGCAAATCTTTATGTTAGGAATATAGAGTCATGCTTACCCCCTCTCTCTCTCTCTCTCCTCTCGTCTCGTACTCTCTCTCTCTCTTCTCTTCTCTTCCTCTCTCACTCTCTCTCTTCGTGCTTCTCCCTCTCTCCATTCCTGGGAATAAACATAATGTTATTGGTCATCGATTCTCACCGCTCAATTTAGTTTCAGGATACATTGCTAGCCAACGATGTTTCGGAGGCCCTCCCTAAACGTCTGCTTACATAGCGTTACAACCCTGCACCCAGAAGATCCAGAAGAGAGCGTCCTCTTTAAGATGAATGGCGGGATTGTTTGTTGTGAAATACATGGGGAGAGGACCCGACAAATATGGAGAAAATTGTTGTAGAGAAGACGTTTCTAGCAATTTTTACCAACATTCCGTCGAAATGACAATGGGTTCTTCCAACATGTGTAATTGGATCCCATATGCTGCTTATAAGTTATTATGATTTTTTTAATAGATTGGTTTACTTAGAATCCAATTCATTAATTTTGAAAGTAAAATGTATGTTTCTATATTATTTCTTTCTTTTTAATGTTCTGTTAAAATAAATTATGCTTGCGTTCAGCTTGTCTTCAATAGTGTACATGGATGAAGAAAAGTGTTCCATTATAAAAGACAGAAGGACGTCTATTTAGTGGTTCTCTAATGCATATTTTGATTCTCCATTTTAGAGAAAATTAAATAAAAATAATGAATGAAAAATATATCTTTTGTTTGGAAATTTTCTATCAAATTTAACGACCACAACAGAACGCAACACTGAGTGTTAAAGAAGTAAGCTACCATAAAATATTATATCTTAGTGTCGAGGATAGTAGCTCAATGGCTATTTGGTTCGACAGTACTTGCCCCACAAGAATTCCCAGAATGGAAGCGAAAAAATTTGCCTTATTATAATTCTTGGATCCAGGGTTCATATGATAGGGACATAGATAAATAAATCAGTCATGAACCGCCATGTCTGAGAATCCTGTCTAAACCTTGGACAAAGGCGATAATTCAACATCGATCCGAATTTGCCCG
>CAJDSM010018935.1:0-19860 GCA_903981925.1 Ostrea lurida
TGTCAATACTGATTGATCGATTGTATGTTGTATATATATATTCCAGGATAAGACATTGTACCCATACATATATCAACAGTGTGTGTAAGTTGTCTGTAGAACACGATTTTCGTCACTATTTTTGAAATGTGGTTTGACTTCATGACGGAAATTTAAAATAAAATATACTAGTAAAACTGCCTGACAGTCCCAGCGATATATATAGCACCCAATTTCCACAAACAGTATTAGCATCCCAATTTAACTATTCTAGTTAATTTCAGTGAAGCATGAAAATTATACAAACCAGAAACCGTACGAAGAGCATTCGAAAACGTTACGTAATTGATTCAACACCCGCATGAAAATAAATAACGTAATGCAGAGAACAATTCAAATTTTTAAAATTAACTAAAAGTACTTTTATTCAGTTTGCGAGTAAAATGTCCAGAGTTTACACATCGATAAATTCTTCAAAAAGAATGTTTAATCCTACAATCTGGTTTTTTACTCCTTGAATGCAATCTGAACATTTTGACATACATCTTGCAAAACGTGATTCCAGTTTTGTACCTGTATTATACCTAGATATGTACAATTCTACATGATTTTGCTATAAAAAGCACAACACGTTAGCGTGGCATCTATATCACATTTCGGAAATTAAAGTCGCGTTGACATCATCATATTAACACATCAGTCCAATCAATATACGTTGGAAAAACCCGGCTGACGCGGGAGGTTGTTAATTAATGTTAATAAAGACTTTAAAGGGGCATATACGCGTTTGGGCTAAAGTTTAGTGCTTGCAGCGATCCTTTAACGTATGGTCAGCAAAAAAATTTGAATGTCAGTTGTTGAGTTACAAGTAAGATGTAGCGCTCGCAATTCTTTATGTAAACGGGGCTCATTCCATGGATTTGTTCACATATGTTAAATATGCTAGAAAACGTTTCAATTAAGTCAAATTACAAGTTCATTCTGAACACAATCAAACAGTTTCTGACATCCAGTTCTGTTTTAAACATATTTTCTATCAGGCAGTTTCTACGTAAACAAAAACATGGCACCGGCCTTGTTTATATAACAAAGAATTGTGAATGTTGTATCTCTCATGCAACTCAACAACGTTTCCTGACCATAAGAAATACCTTAGTTAAGTATTTTAAATATTAAAATTGGAAAAAAAATAAAATTTGAAAATTGGCACAGAGCGTGTTTATGTCCCTTTAATGTTTTGGCAGTTATTGTGTCCACATCATGAAAAGAACTCTAAACAACCTCATAAAATCTGTAAGGAATACAAAAACAAGAGTTGGACAAACACGGACCCCTGGACACACCACAGGTGGGATCAGGTGCCTAGGAGGAGTAAGCGTTCCCTTTCTACCAGTCCCATACACTGTTAGTTGTACATCTCGATATGTGTATAAAAAAGTGTATAAAGAACGGTCTAACGATTGATATGAAACACGTCAGACAGCATTTGACCCAATGATCCTAGTTGTATTGACAAACTAGATCGTTATAACGACCATAGAATTTGCGAAATGCTGACTTTAAACGAGTCTGTAAAGTCAACTCGCTTGTCAGTAGCCTGCCTCGATTTTTTTAAAATCATCATACCGCAGACAAGCTCTTGGTATCGAATCATTGAGAAAATAAACACCATATGCAGGTGATAATGAAATATCATGCACAGGTGTACCTAATAAACTTTCCTTCATCAGTGTATACAGTGTGGCGAATCTGGTTTAATCAATTGGCGAGTGTTACAAGTTTTCTTAAAATACTATGTTAATTGGAATGAATTTATAATGAAATTATTTCGTTGTTGCATGTTTTATTTACAGTTAATTTTACGAATTGTCAGAACAGGAGATGCATATTTTAAAATTCGAATACGGAAGTGATGTCGACTTTTGAAGAATGAACCGTCAAAATAAAATGTCTCATCTCATCATTAACTACCACAATTCTAAACTAATGCCGTAGGTCCAACCTACCCAAGGATCCATTTTCTACTAAAGTAAAAAAAAATGTCAAACATAACATGCGATCCTCATTAAGACCCTCACCCTTTGGACCTGTAATTTGTATTCATGTGCATTGAAAGACTCCTCGAGCTATGCGTGAATACATGCACATTTGGATTATGTATTTATTAAAGTTCTAATTACACGTGCTCGTGTTATATAGTGGTAGCCTAAGTACGCTGTCACCTGGTCAGGTGACATCTAAATATTCATTACACAGGCGGTCAGTGAGTAGATTTTGAAGGCCATTCGAAGGCTCTTTTTAGTGCAGACAACATTTCGATTTATCATTGAATTTGTTTTTATTTTGTTGAAAGGAAGACAACAGAAGAATTGTTTTGTGTATAAAGTGAACTGCTTGGTAAACTACACTTTCAGAGCGTTTCATACCCTAATAAACGTGTCTGTGCTTATTTTATAAATTTATTTATGAACGAATAAGAACATAACTATACAAAGATGATTGCAAAATGCTGGGTTATAATTGTAAAAACAATTTGCAGCATTAGGTGTTATTTACTAGTATTTTACATATATAATGACCGTTTACAGTAACATAATTATTTTGTTGAAGTACATTGGCTGCCCTATCGTGGACGGAAGGCTGTATGATCGGATCAATTACTTACATAATGCGCGATTTACATGTACTACACAAAGCGTTTTTCTTCTCAAAAGAACACAAAAAGCCAGTATCTGAGAGATCATTCTAGAATTTATGCGCATGACCTTGATAATTCACCAAAAGCTTATCGCCTGACAATCGTCTGCGAGGTTGAAATATATTGCACGTGCTTCCTCCTTCTGCTTGGTCAGTAAGTGGCGGGAAAATGCACGAGTAAGTGTAAATAAAAACATACACATATTGTAGGGAAGCTCAGAAGTTACAAGTAGCACGCTGTGTTTTGTTTTAATAGATTAAACGGCCTCAAGAAGACTCCATGTTTTAATGCTTTCATAGCGTTCATGTTATCGCTTTGAAGGCGCAGTGTAATTTTCTATGTAAGTCAACCGGCCTTGTAAAATTTGATTTATGAGATGAACAGATGATTTCTATTAAGATGTTAGTGCTACAGCTGAGAACAGGAAGACATTTATATATACTGTATCAGAGTAAAACAGTTTGCCCCATTGTATCATACAAATAAATGTATTAAGCAAGTAATGGACAGGAATCATGTAACGCATTTCTTCAGACCTTGATTTATAATATTTAAACCAGGAAGGGGGTATATTACTAGTTAGAATGCCTCATGTATATCAAAAGAAATTCTATATTCCCTGAACTTTGGGTTCTTTTGATCAATACAAAAATCCCGTGGTTGCTTGTTTGGTTCTAAGGTATATACATGTATATACAGACCAAAAACCTGTGGTTGCTTGGGGTAAAAAAGTCAAAAGGAACCGGTGATTTTGATTGGATTAAAAATATCACAAAAACATCGATCTCCTCGAATCTTGTGTAATAATATCGTCTATTGTGCCATGTTACCTCAAGTATTAGGTCTGATCAAAGACTTTCTGTTATACAACTCGCGCTATTCGTGGGCTCGGGCGTGTGTAATGTGGCCTGTATTTGTTTAATGCTATAAGATGTATGTCTTCTGCAATAAAGAATATACAGTATTTGCAATAATTGTCACGGTAAGGTGGATTTGAACTACCGAAATGCCTTGGAACAAGATACATGTATGCACATGTATTAGTCAATGTTTCAATTCATTATCCGTAAGGCCTTAATATGTATTAGTCAATGTTTCAATTCACTATCCATAAGGCCTTAATATTGATTATGTACCCGTAACCATAGTCCAAAGTAGATGGTCAAGTTTTGATTCATGCAAGAAAAAGTACCGGTCGCGGTAACTCAATGGTAGAGCGTTTGATTGGTAACCGGAAGGTCGCGAGTTCGAGCCCCGCTCGCTCGAGCAATGACCGCGACAAACCTAAGACGTAAATATACGTGGTCAATACCCCTTCCAAAAGATAGGAATTTAGAAGTGAGAATCGCGGATCTTTTGGATATGACATCAAAAGTGACGTGTCGCATGTTAAAGAGCCCTGACTGTTGCGGCTCTGAGCGCTACGCATACATTTGTGGTCTTTATCTACAGTTGACAACTCAGTATGAGTAAAAATTTCTCTATGGACGTAAAACATCCAAATATAACAAGAATGAGTAATCTCAAGTATATGTTCAAAGAACATTTTACATTTTTAATGTGTGACGTCATTTCTTTATGCTGACCTACTTAATTGAGTTGTTGTTGTGCTCGTTACTAAGGGTGCATGGATGTCCGGAACACGTGGATCTAACATACATTCATGCACCGCGATGTGTAGGGACACATTTATTTTTACATCCAAATTCCTTGTATATACATGTATAATTGCTGATCTTTTGAGTTTTCTTTCGTTTTTTAATTATTTATTTATCATTTTTCTATTTATTTATTTAGTTATTTTTACTTTTAAAAACCCACCTTCAATTTAGTCCCGTTATGGGGGGGGGGGGGGGGCCAAAGCATTCTTTCGCCAAACGCTTGGCATCTAGATTGATTGATTATTTGTTGTTTTATGTCCCACTCGAGAATATTTCACTCATATGGAGACGTCACCAATACCGGTGAAGGGCTGCAAAATTTTGGTCTATGCTCGGCACTCATGAATTTGAGCAGGGAGGAATCTTTCTCGTGCCACACCTGCTGTGACACGGGACCTCGGTTTTTGCGTTCTCATCCGAAGGACCGCCCCATTCAGTCGCCTCTTACGACACGCAAGGGGATGCTGGGGACCTATTAATTCTAACCAGGACTCCCACGAGTGTGGCATTTAGAAGACGTGTCACAGATATATCTTTGTACAACATTTCTTATGCTTGACCTTTATATTTTGGAGAGGACGTACATGTATATATAGGCCACGCATGTTGTCCAATCCTTTTGTATTATTCATTAACATATGTTGAAATTAGATCTTTCGGATATGACCTTAAAGGGACTGATTCACATTTTTTGAAGAAGAAGAAAAAAATCATTTTGATGTTAAGCATTAAAAATGCAACTCATTTAAAGTTGACAACTAGCCTAACATTTGGACTTTCTGAATGAAAAGTTGAAGGATAACGAATAGTGATCAATCATATAAGTCCCAAACAGAATACAAAAACAAGAGTTGGGCAACACGGGGCCCTAGATACAGGGGTGGGATCAGGTGCCTAGGAGGAGTAAGCATTCCCTGTCGACCGTCTCATGCTCGCCATGAGCACATTGTTTTGATCATCCGAAATTAAAATCAATGTATATAGAACGGCCTAACACATTGCTATAAAACGCGTCAGACAACATTTGACCCAATGGCAGGTTATATTGGCAAAACGCCGAACGAAACCCAATGCAAAGAAAAATTAACAACGATTCGAGTATTTTGTATGTTTACAAACAAGCCAGTGAAATGTTAATTTTGTATTTTAGCACGGTCACAAATTTAGCTTTAAAGTGGAACATTTTACCAAAAGAATACTTAAAATGAAGCTTAGATCAATAACCATGCGTTTTGAAAACTGTGTCTACAATGATGTACCTCAACCTTTGTTTACACAACAAACAATAAACTCTCTACAATGAGCCTCTATCATGATGTGTAACCTTGATATTTTTGTGAAACCTATCAAACATATTAAACAGATTTGATCGTTATAAGTCAAAAATAAAATTTGGGGGGGGGGGGGGGGGGGGGATCGTGAATTGGTCCTCACTGCTACAGCCCTGAGCGCTAAGCATAGGTTCTAAAGAAGATGGGTGATTTTATTGAGCCGAAAACCTACAGAGGGACAAAATTGAAAGTCTCCAGTAAAGGAAAAATTTGCATTCTATTCGAAACAACCAAACCTTACTTATTTAGATGTGCCCACTTAATAGGCATTTTGATAAAATTACGTTTACGCGAAAAACTAATAAAATAACAGTAAATTCTACCTTTCCAAGCATATTTTCGTATGGAGTAGCTCAAGTCTCCATCGTGAACTGAGTAAAATATCCTAGTGCATGTTCATTTGTAAAGAAAAGTATGGAGACCTGACTCACTATCATGAAATGTATATAACTTTTGCAGTATTATCACAAAAATTTTCTATGTCCATGTCGAGTGACTTTAGATAGCTTGAAATTAGGAAAAATCTTCATGGAATGAATAGCCGAGGTGGTATAGCGACAATCTCATTATGTTATGTGTGTAAACGACAGTTACAGAAAACAATATTCAACAACACTAAAGAAGTTACTCGAAGTGTTAAAAGGCATAGTGAGCTACAGTTCAGTACAAAAACAAAAGCAAACCAAGTGTCTGTTTCGGTCCCACTTGCATCACAGCATTGTACCAAAAGAAGCGAGAGCTCGAACTGATGCCATTATTAAATTTGGTATTTAGCACCGATAGGTTGTAAATACTGCAAAAAACCAAAGACTCTGTACTCTGTCATACAGAATTCCACTTTAACGTTAGAGGGAGATTTACTTTCTAAACTTTGGTCCAGAGCAAAAATTGGTACCTTGAGTACTCCAGGCATCAGTGCAAAATCAATTGTGCTAAAACCGTTCTTTAAATATTTTGGACGTTTTAGTACGGTACTATATCTATTGTAAATACGGATAATATCAATGCGGATTTTAAATCCCGATTCGCAAATTATTTTGTTCGCAAAGCTCACTATTCTTCTTTGTGGTACTTCACCCACCACTGGTGAAGTCTCAATATGAGGAGGAAAGTCTCGACGGGACGTAAAACAAACAAATCATAATCAATTGCTTTAATCCTTTATCGCACTCGTTATTAAAGGTGTAAATAGCTTTAGAAATAGTACGTATTGCCACGTTCCGTTTTCATAGCATTTCATTTATCTAACTAATCCCAACTATCAACACATGATGGTTATACTGATATTTCACTTGTTTAACCAACTCAATGCCGCAGTCATGTCAAATTTTTGTCGGGATCGTGACACAAATTAGCAAACATACACGATTTCTCAATAGGAAGTA
Organism: Ostrea lurida; assembly: GCA_903981925.1. NCBI lineage: Eukaryota > Metazoa > Mollusca > Bivalvia > Ostreida > Ostreidae > Ostrea > Ostrea lurida. The sequence goes on from CAJDSM010018935.1 coordinate 7,055, forward strand.
TGGTAACACTGTAAGTAATTAACTTCGTTATTTTCCAGGTCCGTTCCTTCGACACATTTTGCAGCTTTGTGAAATTGTGCTTCTTGTTTATTTGAGTTTATTCCCTCAAACCATTATTTGTACAAGAGGTACAATAGTAACATATGTACATGTATATTAATTAATAAAACTAGTCAGAGGCACAATACAAATGTGTATAAAAAGACACGACAAAATGTAAATGTACAGTAAATCTAGGAATCAAGGAGGACAGACAGTATCATAATTTTTCAAAATAAACATAGGCCTACAGTTTTTAAGACTTTTTTTATCACACAATATATAAAGTTTTTTATAAGGTGGGATTCCATGTCATCTCCCTCTCCCAATCTTTACTGGTAGACGATGCATATGATTTGTAGTACAAACTTTTCAATAAATAAAAAAAAAATATGCGATCGAGATTTCGAATGTTTTTACCTCACTTCCAGTCATTGTCCCCACGCAATTCATAGCGAGATGGAATATCGTAACGGGACTGATTGGATGCGGATGAGTACAGGGGCGGATCCAGAAATTCGAGTTAGGGGGGAGGGCGCACATTATATGAGGCAGGGGTCTGGGGGCCGCCTTGAGGCCCCTAGTGGGTCCAGGGCGAAGCCCAGGTGGGGGTCCAGAGGGCGAAGCCCCGGAAGCCCAGAGTTTTTGAGATTTTGTAGGGCTTGAAAATTTGTCTCTGAAGTAGTCATTTTCATTATATTTCTGTCATTTTCAAATCAATAAAATGACGCAAATTTTGAAGGTTTTTGAATGGAACATACCTTTTCTCAGAAAGAGGGGGGCGCCGTGTGTAAGTTATTAATTTTTCAAGTGAAAAATAAGATTATATATTACACTTGGTAACATTTTTTTTTGGGGGGGAGGGGGGTGCGCCCCCCCCCCTTTAAATCCGCCACTGGAGTATTCATAGCGAGGTGGAATACCGTAACGGGACTGATTGGAAGCAAATGAGTATTTGTGTGCGAATATATATGCGTGAAAATTGCAACATGTCACTTTTTTGTTAACCAGATTGATTTGATACTTTGTATGTAACCTTGTTATCAACAGAGTAAGAACTTATAGATTTTTGATTACATATTAGGGTCCAAAGGTTAAAGGTACATGTAACGACCACAGAAAAAGCTTGTAAACATTCTTTGCAAGGGGATATGTCCCATCAAGCGGACATCTTTGACATTGTAAGAGAAATAACTTTGATATTTTAGAACATGTGTACCATTTGTGTGTCATTAAAATTTTATCTAACAGAATTATCATTTATATCCTCACATAATGAAGCCACTAGCAACACGTGTGTAACATTAACTCGCACGATTATCATCATATTATCACATAATGATGCTCCCCACCACCCCTCATTGACACGTGCCTCATTGACACGTGTTCTCGGAACACTCTTATACTTGACCCTGTGATAGATAGATCTACAACATTGTGTCTTTAGTAGCATGGCCATACTTTTATATTGTGGTACTCTGTTTCAAAGTTCTGGCTGGGACTTGATATTTAATTTTATGTCCTTTTGTTCAAATGACTAAATGAACCATATCATGACATATCAGCAGGTAATATGCGTTTTCTGTGTCAGGTCTAAGCACCTAATATTGCTCTTATGCAGTGACATTGATCTAGACGGTCGTACAGACAAACAGACAACTTGATTGTTAAATGTATCAGCTACTCCAACTTTGAATGCAGAGGGTTCAAATATACAGCGGTATAATGAATACAACGTGTAGTTGCATATCTAATTCAAATAATGCTTATTTTTCCTTGCAATATCCCACTGAATGTGTCAAATTATGTCCAAAGGGTGGATATCAAATATTTTAAAACATGCATGCATGTGTGTTGATTCAATATATCCCAGTGAATCAGACATAGTCTTCCATGTTTGCATCATATTTTGGATATTGTATTGAATAATTGTTAACAGCAAACTGGAAACTCAACTTTATGACAAACGAGATGTCTTAAAATTCTCCATCGCCAACTTTCCATATTTATGTACCAATATTATACAAATATTGACTGGGGTTCCAGGCAACATTGATTATGTTAGTCCCAAGGGACGGAATATTTGCCCGACGCGGAGCGGAGGGCAATATTTTCGTCCTGAGGGACTAACATAATCAATGTTGCCCCAAAACACAGTCAATAATGGTTTTGTTATATGAAAATTAACTTTACAAGATTACACAGAGAAAACATGGGTATTTTCTCTCCATAAATAGTTGTCCCACTATCGGTGTCGGTAATGCTATCTAGAGAGAATCTTGCCATGATTGATTTCAAAAACGTTTTCTTTTTTTTAATTGTGATGTCAACGTTTGCTTTGTAGTCGCAGCGTTTTTTATTATGTCACAATAAATCAATCTTCTTGTCACAATCAAGGTGGAAAAAACTTTCTGCCGGTCAATATTTAAAAAAATTATATTGACCGGCAATATTTTTCGTCGGAGCAAATATCAATTATGTTGAGCGTTTTCTCTATATAGAAAATATAGATACTATTATTTACTGAATATAACAATCCACTATGACCTGCATTTGGTATTTATGTCTCTCAAATGATTAGATACGAGATTAAATGGTTTGCGTAAGATAATTTTTAAATGGAAGCAAGCTACTGACACACAAGTTGTTGTTACAGATGTTTCAATTGTCTTGTTTGAAGTCAGCATTTCGCCAATTCTACCGTCGTTCTAAGGATCTTATTTGCTAATGCAACCTGTCGGTTGGTCGAATGTTGTCTGACGTGTTTCATATCGATTTTTTGTGTTGTTCTGTACAGAGTGATTTTTGTGTTGTTCTGTACAGAGTGATTTTTGTGTTGTACTGTACAGAGTGAAATGGCCTACAAGTGTGTGTGAACGGTCAACAGGGGATGCTTACTCCTCCAAGGTACCTGAGGCTGATCCCACCTGCGGTATCCAGACATTTACTTTTGTATATTCTATGGGACTTATCAGATATGGATCAATGGTCTTTATCTTGATTGTCATGTAAGCACTCTAAGTGTAACTTTTACAACAGCGCGACAGCTAACCACTAAAACACCATTTACACTGATGATTATGAAGATATATGATTATTATTCCTGTAAATAAAATTAAATAAGATCAAATTATACATTTATTCAATCTTGCGCTCACAATCAAATAATCAATTGGTCAATAGATGGGGGAGGCCGCGCAGGGAAAGAAGGGTAAGCAGATTTTGATCAAATATGAGTTACATAAATGTTTTGAGGTCAAAAACTTTTACAGATGAATTCATAATAGTGTTTTTATTTTACATTTTAGATACCTATTGTATTTACAATGCACTGTGAGATACGAAAGAGTTATGCAATGGTGCAAGGAGAAATTCATATTCATCCTACAAATGTTTGTTTCATTGTTATTCATTAAACAAAAGGAAATCAATTTGTATTTTTGTATTATTACTAGAATTGATAGTTTTTACCGGTACACTTGCATATCAATCAAAGCATTCTATTTTCGGAGTGAACAGCTTTTGAATTAACAAATTATTAATTAAATAAGAAACTTTGATTAGAATTCATTAAGTAGGAACAGTACGGTAAACGAATCAAATGCGCCGTGCACACAAAGTTTCAACCTGAACACCCTTACTTATGAATGGACACAGAAAAGAAAGAAAAACGTCCAGCGCTTCAGCAAATTGATTACCCAGTCAAAACAACTCTGCCTCTCACACGGAAAAACAATTACACTGCCGAGTGCCAATTGTATCTAGGAACGCCAAGGGCATCTGTAAGGAGGGATTTCTCCCGTGTTGAACACGATGTTAATCTCGTTAGGACATTTCCGCTTCATTAAAGAGGAATATATTTAACTGTAAGGAAAAATTTTGTAGTTACTCTTCCCGTAAGAATGAGTTCTTTTTATTATACATATACACGTGTAGATAGATAGTTACGCTGTGGAAAAGCGTTTTCAATAAAGAAAATCCCTGTACCGTAATTACATGAATATTGATGTCATATTGTATATACTGTATATTTATTAAGATACAATAAAATTAGGACATATATGTATCAGACGTACATGTACCTGTACAATATATTTGACATGTTTTGAAATGATTTAATGCTATTGGTCGAGAACCGTTGCCAAAAAAAAAAAATGCTTCCCTACGGGACTAAAAGTCACCTCCCCCAGGGTGATAATTCAGTAACCGAAAGTGTTACTGGACAATGGGTGACATTATAAAAGATCATCACGTGCGTCATATTGATGCGAATACGGGTCGCCTTAGATTTTAGAAAAATATCATTTAGATGCTACATGTATATGTATTTGCAGGGTAACAGCAACATTTTGAATACAATCATTTGATTGGACCAAACAATAAGCGGCAGCTTAGCAGGTACATGTACATGTATAGATGCTTGGCTATACTTGTACCATGTAAATATCAAAGAAAAGTTTGTACAATGGAAGTATCAGAGAAAAGTAACGTTTTACATTTGCCGATTTTGAATTAATTTTACATGTTGAAAATTTTTTCTTGCTTGTCTAGATAAAAATCTGTTGAATTGGAGTTATACGTGTATTATTGCATATAGCTAATAGATGTGCATTAATTGGCAATTAGGTTAATTAATAAGACGTAGTGCTACGCCCTAGTTGACATACATGTAGTTTCTCAGGGTGATTAGCTTTATGTATGTAACAGTGTCGACAGCTCAAGGGAGGCCCGGATTACGATCACAGGAAGTGACAATTCTGTCGCCATGCGCGCATTAGAAGTAAAAGTACAGAGTAACCCTAAAAACAAGTTTAGCTTTTGAAAAAAGCTTAGAGAGTCAGTGCAGTAGATTATCTTATTTGAGAGGGATGGTGCTTAGTTTTTTGGGTTTTTTTTGGGTTTTTTTGGGTTTTTTTTTGGTTTTTTTATTTATATTTATTTATTATCATAATTTCTCTTAAATTAATAAAATAAAATAATATAAAGAATTGAAATGATAGCATCGAGCAGTCAAGGTGTAGTAATTTTGAAAAGTGTTTTATTTATGTTAATGGTATATACAGAGGCGTAGGACATGATTTTGAAAGGGGGGGGCACTCTTAAAAAAATCACAGAAAATAGTCTAAACGCACATAACTAGCTGCTGATGTTTCTGAAATTGTGTGATTAACCTAAAGAAAATGTTTTCAGACAATTTCTTATGAATTCCATTAACAGCTTCATTACGGTGGATTTGAACACAATTTACTCATTTCTGCGTTCAATTTTTTCTCTACTGTTAAAGAGGTGTGTGTATGTGCGCTGACAAACTTTGTGACGGACCACAGACAGGCCAAAAACAATATGTCTCCCCACTAAAGTGGAAAGGGAGGGGCATTTAAACCAAGTTTGAAAAGCATGAAAAATATCAATCATTAAATATTTGTGTGAAGGTATATCATTTCCTCGTGTAAATGTATTGGTCTTTGATTGTAAAACATCTTTTATAAAGTCTTTTACGAAATACTTTGCATACAGACCCTAAAAATAATCTAATGCTAAAAAGATGTACCCGATTATAGAATCTATGTGGAAGTCTCACATAGCTGTACGCCAAGCCGTTACACATCTAATTATAGAGCGCACCGCGTTTATTGATTTTCTGTAAGTTTACACGTGTACCCCGGTGTTACCTTGATGACGCGACTTTTATAAATAGAATGATTTTTACCCAGGATTCCAATCTACGCATGCGCATTGGAAGGTTTAACTCACAACAAATAGTCGGTGCCGCGGCGCGATACCGCCCTCCCCCACTAGTGTAGCCATCTTAAAAAAAAAATGGTGCACTTCATCTAAAGTTTCACTTTTCTATACGATGACTTGAGACAAATTGTATCTATACAAACATTGAGTTTTTAAACTGATTGAATTACTCAATGTCAAAAATACTAACGAACTGTTTAATTTTGGAAATTTCTACAATATGCAACTACGAAATTCTCAATTTGTTTATTTCAAACTGTGCATTGGTGTCCACTCACCCTCCACAATGTCCGTTTGTTTGTTTGTTTGTTTATTAATAATTGTATTTATGTACGTCCAATGAGACTTAGGCTCACGTAAATAATACATATGTACATCATTCTGAATCTGAACTGGTGACTCTCTACAAAAGTGGGGAGAATGTCCAATAAATTAATGGGACATATAAACAACATAAAAACAAAATGTATAGAACAGTTTTTATTTTTATTTAAATTCCTGTTCTTATAGAATCATTTTATATATCTACAATTATGAGTGTGGGTAGGTGGGTGCGTGCGCGCATGCGTGTACAAAAAGTACCCGTTTTTCTCAATATGTTTAAGACTTAGCCCCATGCGTAGTAACTGACACCATTTAGATCCAAAGATCAATTATCTTTAATAAATATATTAAATGTTGATCACGTGCACTTAAAATACACAATTCTTAACAATAAAGACTGATAATTTCACTCCAAAGTCACTCTCATCGAAAATGTCTTTCTCTCTTCCTTCTTTATATGCAGTCATTTGATGACGTTAATTTTGAAATATCTTAGAGAAGCATGCACTTGGTCTCCTTTCGTTCATGTTTTTGTTATTTCTCACTGATGTTGTCCTAAATCTCTACAGAAATGTCAAGTTAGATTAGGTGGGTAGGAAAACCAATGACAAACAATTAGGCCACTGGAGATTCAAACTATCCACGTGAATTATACATGTACATTGTACATGTGACATTTTATGAAAGCTAGAGACAATGGTGATTACATGAAAGTCCCCCAATATGCAATACTGTATACAGCACGCCGTAGTTAAACCAGCACAGACACCGGCATTGAACATGGTAGTCAGGCATTTAATGAAGAGATGTACATATATTGATGAGAATAAAAAACAGACTACCTCAATCTAAGGAGTTTGGGTATACTTCTGTAAGTTCGAAGAATTGACATTGCATGAGTTTATTATATAGAAACATTTCAACTACATTGACTAACTAGAAAGAAATCTAACTGATCTTTACTGTGGATTCTGAATTATACCAAAGAGTATGGGAGTTATTTTATGACCATATCTTTTCGTTATCTCAGAGTAAAAAGACGACAAAACGATAGTGAATTATTTTTTCTTGTTTACGTCCGAAATAAGGAAAAGGCATCAGCAGAACACATTAGTATTCTGTCGTCTTAAGGGCAACAAGACGACAGAGAGAAAAGACAACAGAATAGAGGCGAGAAGACGACATTTTGCTACTTTTCACGCCGCTAATTGCGACAAGTGTCGCCCCGAAAACTTTCTAAGCTAACATATTTCGAATCCTAAAATAAGAGTAAACGTGTCTATAACGGCAGTTAGGGGAGAATAAGGACAGAAAATCCCATGCACTACACCGACACAAGAAGGGCCAATAAGTCACTATTTTCGGGCGCCCGATAAACGCCTGATGAGCCCTTGTGAGACAGGTTATTTAAATAGAAGTGAACGACTATAGTAATACATGGAGTCTTTGGACATACTAGTAACCGAAGTAAAAGGACCATTATAGCTACCGTTTTGGAAATCAACTGTCAAGCCCAAATCTCTTTTGTTCTTGATGCCCTCTGATTATTTCCGGTGCCTAAGGACCAACACAAACAAGCGAGTTTTCTATAAGCCAAGGTGTTAAAAAGAGTATCTAAACACAGAGGTTTAAGTAGCAGGTTAAGATTCCAGCAGTCGGATACAGTTTGTTGTAAGGGCAAATATTCGATCAATACATTGTACGCTATAATGACTTGTGTTCTTCTCACGTCGAGGAGAGTGCGAAGTTGATTTGGTTCAAATTTTGGTGCCTTTTGACAGAATTTACCAGCTTTAGACCTCCTATCATGGTCTAGCTCAAGGTGGACCCCAAACCCCTGTCTTATCTGTGTGTACCCAAAGGGTCTGACGCCAAGATCCTGTACGTCAGACGTCCAAATTAAGATTTTTACTACTCGGGGTCCTTTAGCACTTGCGCCTCCTGATGGAATTTAGTCTATATAAAAGGCGTCGATTATACCCAAACTATATAGTGGATAACTTGGTTTCTTGGGGGAATGCGAAAGACATAAAAAATTCAAGAGGTCGTAACTTAGCGGTTCGAAAGACAGCAAAAATGTTGCAAATGAACAGACGATAGAATAGAATACGAAGCTAGAGACGAGTAAACTCCTTAGATTATGGATTGAATATGTTGTCTCGTATTTTCACTCTGTTATTTTGAATGGGGAAATGCAAATATTCTATCGGTTTTTTTTTTTTCATTTCGTTGTCTTTCGTCCTTTAATTACGAAAAGACGAAACACGAACAAATCACCATGAAAGAGTGAAAAATATTTTGTTAGTTCCCCACATTATATTTTAGCGAGGGGATTGCAAAAGATATAGAGAAATAAATATAATGCATGTCCAAAATTTCTCAAGTTAAAAAACGAGGGAAACAAGGTGTGTTATTATACATGATCAGTAAGTAACTGCGACGTACAGGCATATAATGACGGAACTTAAAAAGCTGTTTTCGTCACAATAAACGTATGAATCGTGCGGAATAATCTGACGTCGATCCACGTGTTTTGACTGTTACATAATGTGAAAATCTTAAACTAGCCTACCTTAGGTTTGAAGTCGACATCCAAAGAATTGGTAAAACACAGGGATAATCCAACACAGAGAAGCACACAAAGGCATCGGAACCCGTTTTCAAGGTCAGCCATGGTTAAAACTCCCACATGTATTAATGGAATGTATAAGGGTGAGACTAAGCACTTCGACAACGTGTTAAAGTCAGCAGCTGGTGTCAGAAAAAAGGCCTTCACATCATAAGAGTGTGCAAAAAATATAAAGAGTCTAGGGCAATTTATTCTTTGTTATTTAAGTCTTCTTTTCCGCAATTCGAGCGGCTATCAGAGCAATGTATCTTGAATTCATCGTATGCCAAGTGATTCGACGGGTTCCGCTCGCGATCGGATCTTGGCAGATCTGATCAGAAGCTGCAAGCTACACTAACTGATGACAAGTGTCGTCGTTCTCGTCCTTTCGCTCACACTTCCACCCAAAATGGACGACTGATGACTGACAAATGCATCTTTGTGCCGTGTTTCCTACCATTCTGGAGCGGATCCAATCTCTTTTGTTTTTTACTGATAACCACTATGTTTAATGGCAAGGTCCATGGAAAAAAACGGAAAGGTGCGCCCCATCTCGAAAACTGGAAGCAATCTTGACATGGCTACTTAATAGGTTCCTGATTAGGAAACTGATATCTTGCTATGTGTGAAGATTAGTGATCGAAGATGATATTTGTCTTCAAAACAAAGCACAGGAAGATTTCTCTGTACACTGGGCTTATCACGGCCCTGTCAGATGCTAGAATAGATCCATTTATTTTCTTACGTGGTTTTTGATATCCATGAAGTAAGATTAGATTAGGTAAGAAATTAAAACGTCAAAATTGAAAAATCAACTTCCAGCGAATGTCTTTTTTAACTGGATGTTAATTAGCGAGGTAGTTTTTGGTTCAATTAACGACATTCAATTAACACGATAAGTGTATTCCTTCATTATCAATTTCTAGGTTTAATCTATCATAATGAAGATTACAGAACTGCACTCGGTTTACTTTGAACAAATCTGTTTGTAATGCATGTACACTTGTTGTTATCTTAGCATGTTGTGGAGAATCTGTACATCGCTTTCGTGTGCACAGCAAATTTAATTTTAAAAAAAGATGATATTAGTTCGCAATTGACCCTCTCTCCGCTGCACACAAAAGTATAGCAATTAGAGTTATCTGCCTTTAGATCTAAATTGAAATATACATACGTGTACAACATTATAATATTGTTGGGATTACCAAATTCTTAATCAGTCCAAGCATTCTTAAAACATGTCAGTAGGTAAAGATAAGTTAACTTAACTCTTTATTTGCATGTTTTGTTTTCATTCAAATGAGCAATGGTAATTTCTTTTCATCAATACTTTATTATCTTTGAATATTTTTCCTGGGGGTAAATGACCCGTACCATATATTAAAAACTACTTGGATAAACTTAACATTGACACCTTAATGTGATTTAGTTTTCTCAATGTCTATAAAAAAATCATTAGTGTATAGAGGGTCCTTATTGTGTCTTTTTTCTCATGCCTAAAACTGACCAACGCCGTTCTCCGTCACCTATTGATCAAAGTGTTACATATCCAATCTCAGATTAAAGGGGTTAGGGTACAAATAGGGGGCGTGGTTAAACATGGAACTCTATGGAGTAAAATTATTTTCAAAATTCAACAGCTATAAATACCTCTTTGTACTGAGAAGAGTGTACTAGTATTTCAGGAAAATACTGGTCTACTTAAAGTAACCATACATCTTGCCACCATTGCTGATCTATAACCACTGTAAGATTGTCAGTCAATGCCAATTTTGGTACAGTCTGCCCCACGTACAATGAAGTCGCTTATATTGAACTATCTGTTATCTTGAAGTAAATTAATTCCCAATAACAATGGTAACAGATTGACAGCTGTGACTGACCATTCAGAGCTGTAGACTGGCAGAGTATTAAATTAGTATTATTGGTCTCCTTGAAGTGAATTTATAACTGTAATAACAGCTGTCAATCAACAACCACAGTAAGGTTGTCAGTCATAATGGTCAATTACAGTATTTCAAATTTACTAGCCAGCTACGAATGATCGGCTGCAACAAAGGATAAAGGCTACATGTAGCTTGACCTTGTTTGCGATTACAAAGAGTATACTCCAAGTCATATGTTGACTGATTGTTCATACCCTGTTAGACTGTCATTTTCCTACTAGATTTGACTACGGGTAATCCCGTTTATTATATTTCGTACGGGCTCACGGCGGGTGTGACCGGTGCAGCAGAGGATTGCTTACTCATTGGCACTGTCCTACCTTCGCTTTTGTCGGAGGTCCGTGTTGCCTACACTTCGATTGTAGATTGGTTTTTATTTTTGATTGGATTAAATGATTGACGTTTAACAACCGATGTTGCTCGCTAGTTTGTATATATTTGAATATTTTGGATCGTTTTGATGTTGATAGATTCAAGCAATCAGACTGATTTAATCTAATAACAATTCATGAATAACAATGCCAATAGTTCTCAAATGCATGTTTTAGCTTACCAAAACACTTGTTTTAACTATAATTCTTCAAAAGATTAATTGTGAGATTGGTTATAGTAATTTGCAGAACTCTTTGGCATCTCCTTTGAATATTTTTTTTACCACTAAGTTACTTGAACTTTAGACTGTAAGCGATAATTGATAATTAAAAGTGTCTTGTGGAAGCAGTAGGTTTCAGATTTATTAATGTTAGTTTCGCTGCAATGCTTTCCCGTTTTTGCACTTTTCTAAAGTGACATTTTCCATCAAATCATTCAGATTTTTTCAATCCTTAAAATAATATTCTTTCCAGATTCATAAAGTAATAAAAGTGAATTTTCAAGTGCTGTGAAATTTGGCGACTTCCATCTTAGTTCGTGCTAGCCTGGTCCCCGCTCCCTGGGAACGAATGATCAAAGAGTGGCGGGGGCGGGGACCAGACTAAGTTTGTTTCCTCAGGTAATTTCCGTCTCAGCTGGCGTTTAGACCTGGTTTACGTGATCCGCGGATCAACCGCAGAATCAGGTGAAAACCTGATCCAGATACACGCCACTGGTCATATTCTTTGGCCGGTTGCGTATCTTGGATTTAAATACAGCTATTGCACACACATAGGTAACCCGAATAATCCAGTCGATTAACAGTCGGTGAGAACCGGAGACGGGAGGGCTTCAATTATTCGAGTTAACACGTGCACATAGGCAGATTTCGAGGGGGCGGCCCCCATCCCCTTTTCGTGACCAAAATCATCATAACATTTAGAAGTTTTGATGTAGATAGACTTATCAAATATTACTTTTTATTTCATTTGATGAGTTTTACCGTCTAAAATTCGGTGATACCTGCATCACCCGAAAAAAATATAAGATTATTTCTTATATAAGAAGTCTATCTACAAAATACTTAGTATTAAAAACAGATGCACATGGGCCAGGGAGGGGGGGGGGCAAAGCCCAGAGGCTTCTGGGTTTAAAGGTCAAATGTGTATTAAAAATGTAAAGTGTATTAAATTATGACTTGTTTAGAAAAAACATTATCGACACACCTAAATTGTTTATTGGAAAACAAGAAGATGCCTACCTTTTTTCTTTACTTGTAAAAATCTAATGCAAGACATTTTGTTTGACAATATGTTTGCTTTAGAAGAGTTATCTATTATAGATACAAATACTTTGCTTTGGGGACATGAAAACTTGCATTATGATTATTAACTGTAATTTTTTTTCTGCAGTTCAAATCTATATATCTATGTCAGATAGATTTAATTAATTTGTCAATTTATAATATAGTATACTTATTACTATTTATACATTTGTATTTAAATTATATTCAAGGTGAGAACCTCGTAAGTTGTCAGAACTTGGTGTTAGAGTTCGTATATATATACAATATAAATATGTTCAAATCAAGGTCAAAGAAAAATAAAATTCCTTTGACAATTGAACAATCAAAATTCAATCTGAAGTAGCGATATGTTACGTTATACAGAGACGTTCAACAATGTAGAATAGACAAAGAGGAGTAACTTTCATAACAAAATACATGTACTGCATAACACTTTGAAATTCAACTATACTTATTATGGTACCTTCACATTCACGCGAATTTTTCT
>CAJDSM010018936.1:1105-19208 GCA_903981925.1 Ostrea lurida
TGATATGGAATAAGATCCGCTTGTGCGCCAATAATGGACCCCACGCCAATATGGCTGCTACGACAGGGAACAACTCTAAGAATGTCATATCGCGTAGTCTACCTGGTTGCAACCAGTGGTTGGGCCATCTGCCGAAGGCCCATTTATTATGAAAATATATACCCAAACCTCCAGATGTGCCACCGGCACTATCAGTGAATAACTGGAGTGTATACGTATTGTGAAATTTGGAGTTTACAGATTGTATCAATTGTTTATTTGAATGCATGCTTGTCCAAGCATTTATTGCTCTGTACGTGTTATCATAAGTGCGAACGATATGTCTGTCAGCGTCCTAAAACTTTTGGTCGCGTGTTTTCTCGTGGAATACAAGGTTCTTTGTTTTATTCCTGATAGTGATTACAGGTTGGCCATCATCGCGTGCTTTATGATTTTGGCTGGGACCTTTAAGTTGGAGAGAGTTCTTATGGGGTTTGATTACAGATGGACGTCAGCTTCTGCTTGAAAAGCAGTGGGACTGATGTGATACTGACTTCAAGAACGGAACGTTGATTACAACATTGGCATGTTGTGTGTGAAACTGTGAATATGTGTATATGGTAAATAAACTGTAAATATAACATCTGCCTTTTGCTTGGACGTACACCTTACAATTTGGTGGCAGCGGTGGATTTTTTATATACAAGTTATATGCAGATCATTACTTGGATACCCCAACAGATGCTATATTGAGTCAAGGCGAAATGAACAGATCCTGGATTAGGACGATGACATCTACCCTATATCACTCCCAACAAATCGAAGAGAATTGTGCTGCACTGATCAAGAGATACGTACCCCACAGCAGCACTAGGAACAACAGTATACTTAATCACGCTTAATAGGATTTCACGAACCTTAGTGCGTCGGCGGCCATAATAATGGGTCGAGCCATGGGACGATTACAAAGTTCAATTGAACTCGTTTTGCAGAGATCAATGCGCATGGACGAAAGAGGAAATCATGATTCCTAGCCTCATCCTTAGGAGCAGCCACAAGGATCTAGCAGATTCTGGGCTGAAAACGACGATTTATGTGGGCATAATGTCAACTGCATTAAGGACGCCGTTTTGGATCGAAAAACAACACTGAACTGTTCGTGTTCAGTTGATGACCTATGTGAGAAAAGGACCAGTCCCACTCCGAGTTTATGCGCATATATATCAAGTTTGAGCAGGAAAAGGTACGACGTAGTGCTCACGCATCTACTGAAACGTTTAGTCGAACCATTCATTACGCCCTGACCGGACTCTACATGAAGACTGAGGAATTCAGCAAGCGCATCCAAAAACAAGTGACGATGCGACAAATTGTTCTGTGGACTGACGGCCATTAATATGGCAGAAAAACATCGAGAAAACGTGCAACACGCCGTACGAAATGTAAATGCCATGATGACAAATGGAAAGTCATTCAGTGTTGATTGAAATAAATCATGCATGGCTGGAGATATCAAGGAACTTGTAGAAATGCCCAGGAAATGCAACACAAAAAGCGTAAATATTGTTTAACTCAAATCCGATCGCCAAAGAGATTCCGGTTTGTGAACTGCGGCGGAAATCACCTTAGAAGAACTGTACAGAAGCTAAAAAGTAATCAATCCTGAAAGGGAAACTTCTAAATTCATTCCGCGCGTCTCGAATATCGAAGCACGCTCTGGTATGTACGTAGATGGCTGTATGGATGGCGACTCGTAATATTCCTTTAGATACGGGTGCAATTACTATCATCAACACTGGTGTTACCAGAAAAAGAATCCTCTCCCCTGAATTTAAAGTCTGCGAAGATAACATGAAATGCTGATGGCAAGGTATTCGTGCAAAAGGGATCGCAGACATTGAATGTGACTCTCGCCAAGCGTATCCGTGCAGCATGAATTCTGGATTGTACGATATCGATGAGACATCGAGGATTGCTCGGATTTATTTCCTAACACAAAAATGTAGTTTTGATGTAGAAATTGTGAGCTCAAATGAATGGCATACGTGAAATCGGCATTTCTCGCAACACATTCGTGTTGTAGGTCTTTGGATGATTACCGATGTTATTCAGCGAAGTGAACTGCTCTTCAAGGAAAGTCTTTAGATTTCGAATGGGCGTACCAACACAGCCTTGTCATTCCTACGGAGGGGAAATTCATGGGAAAAATTCCCCCCAGTGAACAAGTAGTTGATGTAGAAAGCTGTATAGATTTGTGCAAGAAAACGGTTCCCATTTCGTGATGCTTAATATTGTCAGACAAGATCAATCAAAGCATTATCAGAAAAACATAATTTGCCACTTGTGAAGCTCGTTACAGTAGACAGAGGTGAGGAAACTTGTTCCATCCTATGTGCAAAATTCCGGATACCTCTCGACTTTACTTGTCCGAATCGTGTCAATTTGGATAAAACAAGGCCTAATCCTGAAACCAGTCTTGATTAACAACAAAGCATGGGTTGTGCACGTCGACAAACAAGTTCTTAGGGCTACAAGGAGTAGAATCAAACAAAAATTGACACTCAAGGCGCTACACCCGTAAACAACCACCCCGTCGAATTGCCCATCGCCAAGAGATAGCAAGATGTCATCCCAGATAGAAACACAGTTAACTCAGGACAGTGATCGAAAAAATCAATAGTCCATGCTTCGATCCAATTGTGTTGATAGGAAGAAGGATAGGGTTATTCGTATGCGTAGACTAGTCGAAGTTGAATCCCCAATTACTAAAAAGATTCATTCATCGTCCCAGAGTTCACGACAAATACACGCTTTAGTTTCTCAAGTGGTTTTCACCTTTGATTTGCAGAGCTTAATGGCAAGTCCAAATGAAATCACCGACCGCCGAGAAAACTGTTTAGTGACTGAAAAGGACTGTATCAAGTTCAAAAATCAAATGCCATACTAACTTGTTTAACGCTCCTGCGACCTTGAGAACTTATGAGTAAATCGAGCGAGACTATCATGGAAACCTGTTTTGTACTGGCTGCTGAGTTTAGTTATTTCTATTTTTGTTTTTTGTTTGTAGCGTCAGGAGTTTGAGATCATTTACATCGTCTAGAAAGAATGTTTTCATTACGGCGGCAGGACTGAAGTTAAAGTCCAAAGGAATGTCCTTGTTTCAAAAGCGAGTGCATATTGAGCATATGTAACCCACAGATGAATTTCAATGGATCAATCGAAAAATTAGACCAAAGATAAACCCATGGCCTTCCGCTGAAATATCAAGCAACTTCGTAGTTGCTCGGACTATGCTTACTATCGCCAAGTTTGATTTTTAAACTTGCAAAAAGTTGGCGCCGCCCATGTGAATCCAAACCTCAAAATAAAGCCATATTGTGGACAGATGAGTGCAAACATCTCTTCCACCTTATCCGGCAAACTAGGCACTAGTCAGATCTATTAACCCTGAAGCACCTAAGTCTTGCTCATACGCGTAACTTAACACTCCTAGCCACTAACAGACTCCGCATAGTACAGCAGTCATACTGCCTCATGCTCTCTAATACTCAAGACTGGAAGGAAGAAAGTAGATTGGTATTTTCACAGTCATCAACTAGGGAATCTGAGACAAAACTTACTAGATCTAACCCGCTAAGATCTTTAACTCGCAGATATTGTCAAGTCCATAAAACACTCTCACTGCTAATCTATGTTATCGCAGAGTTCGCCTGCGCACGATCATGTCCTGGTCACTTAGAGCGCTACTCTAATTTCAAAATATGAAGGACAATTAGCTCGATGCTTGAAGTTCTGGAACTTATACTTTGAATGAAAACACGAAGCGGACGAGCAGGTCAACGCTAATCATTGTCGCTGCCGCGCCTTGTCAAGACTGTTCGTTATTGTGAGAACTGAAACAAAATTTCGTCCGGAACCAAAATGCAGATCATCCGGAAAAAGTTCGAAATCTCCCAGAATGCGAACTTATGCACAATGTCTTCAATTCATGCCAAAGCCCCAAAGAGAAGATAAAACAAATAGTGATTATTTTCTCAAATATCTCCATTACAGGCCCAGCATACCACAGCAAGCCGAACAATGAGAATGGAAACTGCATAGGAAATAGTGACCATTCTTCAGTTGAAACTTGCAAGTGCGTCTCCAGTGGCAAAGGCTGAATTAAGAAACGTGTCTGTACTGCATCGAGACATGGGAAGATGATCACAGAAGAGAATTTCGTGTGAAGTGATTGTGCCAAGAAATCATCGTGCACGATACATTAAAATCATCTTCATTGATGCGTTAACAGGTGTCACTTGGGGGTCAACAAAAACCTGTCTCGGTGTACAAAAAACATTTTATTGCCGGGAGTGGATCTAGCGTTAGGACTCGCGTTGTCCGGAAATCGTGAACAGATGTTCGGCAAGAAAAAAGTCCGTATAATTCTATAAGCCCCTATGGCAAAGTCTACAATGTGGGAGCTCCAATGCGAGAGGTTAGCCCTGGATATAAGCAGTATTCACTCGTTACTAGTAACGTGAAAACCCAAATACGTTCATTTGTGGTGGACAGATAATTACTATACTTTAAATGCAGACCTGCTACCTCTCACGCCCAGTTCCGGACAACCTGCCGATCGGACCGTGTTAGAAAGCTCGTGCATCTGATGACATCTTTTCGTTTTAGGTAATCTCCTATATATCTTCATTCTAATCTCCAACTCAGTGACAAGTTGAACATTCTGATACAACCCCAACATTGTCAAAATTACTCTACGCATGCGAGACAGAACGCTAGTAACTATTCCGCTTTACACCCTCAATCTACCGGGATGATTGAGCTTTTCAACTATAAATCGTATAATACTTCCTCTCCTACTTCGTGCGTCCAAAATCAAAGGACTGGGACAAATCTCTCCCTATGACATGATGGCTATAGAGTCTGACCAGAATCAAACGTCCTATTCACCTAACATGATGGATGTTAGCGGGAAGCCTCGTTTACCTTGGAAATTTAGATGTTACGAGAAGGTTTCCACGGGAAGAAACGACAGGTCCTGAATATGTTGCAACAGCTAAAGACAAAATGTTGAAAGTACATGAATCGCTAGGCAACATATTGAAAAGTGCAAGTGATAAACAGAAAATGCGAATATGATATTCTTTGAAATTTAAACCGTATGAAGAGTGGTGACCTCGTAGAGGCTTTATGACCCTAGCGCAAAGTCAGGTGTGAGCCCAAATTACAACTTAATGGGACGACTTATATGCAATTACATCAATTAGGTGATCTCGTGTATAAATTCAAAAAAGACACCCGATTTCCAGACCGCGCGTTGTGCATTACAACCGACCTAAAACCATATCATGGTGAGAATAACGCTGTGCAGCGTCAATCAGGGATGATGAGGTACTTTCTAAGGACAGTGCGAGTTATATGAATGACGAATCGCGAAACAATCCCGGTTTGATGCAGAATACGGCTCGCGGTAAACAACCCGTCGTCCTGTGGACCGATTTGATTTACTGAAGTGACAGTTAAAATAACTGAAAAGTACATAAGAAATGTCAATGTAAATTGAAATAATATGTGTGAGACACATGTCTTTAAAGGAGGAGCAATGTGAATAATTTTGGAGTTCTAACAGATTTGTAATCAATGTTTATTTTAGAATGCATGCTTGCCCACGCATTTATTTGCTCGTAGTACATTATCATAATAGGGTAACGGATATGTCTTTCAGCCACCTAAACTTTGTCGCCGATAGTTCTCGTGGAATACAAGTTTCTTTGTTATATTCCTGATTAGTTGATAAGGTGGCCATTGTCGGCTGCTTTATGATTTCTGGAAAACCTTGAAAGTTTTGAGAGAGTCGAGGAGTTTGATACAGAAGGACGCAGTCTGCATTGAAAGCAGATGGGACATGTTTCTGATACTAACTTCAAGTAAACTTGAAAGTTACAACATTGTGATGATTGGTGCTGAAACTGTGAATATGGTTATTGTAAATAAACATGTAAATATAACGCATCTGCCTCTATCTTGACGATCACGTTACAGTATCATTGACACCCAGAGGATCTTCAGGAAAAGATCACCACCGTGAAAATAGATCAAGAAACGTTCGCCACTATTGACTAAGTTCCTATTCATACTGGATGTCTATTAGGCTTTCTTTCACTCCAATGATATGAACATCTAGCAGCTTCTGATAAGAACCCTACCTGATGCCAACCCACTTTGACTGGCAAAGTTTAATAAACCCTATTATGACTGTAAGTCGCGCATAGTGATCTCTATGACAGTGTAAGGTGTTTATTAATTATAGTCGAGTTCAGGCCAGTTTGGCTTTCAAGAGGTAAAACACATAGCCATAGACCCTTGTGTCAAATTCTACCCCTAAAAATGTCAAACATGTAGTGGACTCGACGGTTTTGTCATTAGCTATGGGTACTCCGAGTTAAGCGCAGATACTATGGAAGGTAACCAATGCATTCTTACAGTTAGAATCGCTAGATTTACCTACGAATAAAACATCGTCCAGGTAGTGTATGACACTTTGATTGTTTGATTTTTTACATATTAACCAATGTAAAAAGGCACTAAATTTATTAAATAGTGTGCAAGAAAGTTTGGAGCCGAAAGGCAAACATTTGTCAAAGTAGTATTTGTCATGAAACTTAATGCCCAACAGGTCAAAATCTCCTGGGTAAATAGGTAACAAACGGAAGGCACTCTTTAGGTCAGTTTTGGCGAGTAATGCGCCTTGTCCCAGTAGAAGTACCATCAATACCGCTTCGTCTATGTTGCTATATTTAACAGAACAAATGTCTGGGTCAATATAATATTTAACAGAGTCAAAGTCTGGATAAGACAGGTGATGAATTAGTCGATGGTCTCCGTCTTTCTTGGGCACAAGGCCTACTGGGGAAATCCGAAGTGTGGGGAAAAGGAATGACATCAAAAGGACCCACCATTCTACCCAGTGAGACTTCTTTGAGCGAGTTTTTCCTCAACGACAATCACATGAGGAGTCTCTATGGAAGATTTAAGATTTTTAGCTTCCCTATATATTCTAGGGCCGGCATAGTACAATGGAAAAACAAACTTAAAACCATTCAAAAGTTCGAGTCTTTCAGACTCAAAGGGAAATAAGCTAATTCAGCACACAATTAAATGTAATTAATGGGCGTAAACCCGAGATCATACAGGGGAGTGCCCATGCTATCTCTGGCCTAAGGGGCAATTCGTTTGAGGGTGCCCCCCCCCCAAAAAAAAATATTGGCTCATCTATGCTCATATCTGCAGGGGTTAAAGGTGCAGGAACCCCTATTGAAGGCAAAGCAATTACCCGCTGACTTTGGTGGTTTTCCAGTGATGGTTTGGCCTAAATCCGGACCCCCCACCCTGGGTAAATGTACTCGAAGGTTGAGAACGGGTCCCTTGATTATTCCGAAAGGGGTAATTGGTTCCTGCATTACCTACGTGCAATTCCTTATCTGGTGGAGATGGGGTATATTGTTCCTGACCTGGTGATATAAACATGATCCATAGCTCAAAATCAATCTCCCCCACGATGATGTAGCGTGCCGCTCTCTCGTAAGACGGAACTGCTCATCATACTTCACCCAGCCCAAATGACCCGGTGTACTAGCCGCTAACCTGATATTGTGCATGTACTTGATTAATTCCTGAGCCATCCCAGGGAACTTCTCAAGATATATAGACATGTAGATCAGGAATGCATTTGTCCAAGGGCGTATGTTGTTAATGGATTTCAAATGGTGTTTTTCGACGACCAGCTGGCCGTTCTTAATTACTAGCCCCCCTGTGAAAATATCGTTCCTAAGGTCACGGGCCTGTTTTAGTAATAATGCTAAATCCGTGTAAGCCCCTGCCCATATTTTTTCCGGATATTTGGGGGCACGTGACTGTCTATTGGGTCACAAATACTGAACTCCGCTGATGGGCGACTCCCTTGCGCCTGTTCCCCAAACATAAGACCCTCTATACATTGGTCTTGCATATTATAACTTAAGCCCGACTGACTTCCCATAGCATACAAATTACAGTCAATGTTCTTACCTGCTTGACCTAACTGACCTGTCCGCCGACACTAGCACCATCCACGAGCTTGTGGAAACGCTTGCACTGTGTCCGTTGCCGTATCTTGATAGTTCGGCGCTTCGGGTTCATTCGCCGGTAGGCCTGCATTTATCTGTAAGTCGTCGTTGTCGACGGGCAAATGTGCTGCATGTGCTTCCTGACTGGCTGCCTCAACCAAGCGTCTTGTTGGTCTTCTTTTGCATTTTGGCCTATTCCCCACGTTGTTAGTGTTTCTCCTTTTTTTTGGGGGGGGGGGGGATGAGGCATTGTGACCGATGATTGTGGATAGACCGGGGGATAGACGTTCAAATCTAAATAGAAATGTCCAATGATATATGCTTTACTATGAATCTGTGTCATTGGGAAAGCTTGGTTACATTGTACAATGTATAAGAAAATCGTGGTCTTAAGAATGTTTGACGAGTTATCGCGCTTGCACTGGGATTTAACTAAGGGCTGCGTATCGGGTGAAATTTTCGCATCGCGAATGTATTGCGATATGTATTGTATAATTTTCCAACAAATATCAACGATCTTTTCTCTTATTTCATTGATTTTAAGATTGATTTCCATGCAGAATATCTGAAAATTAAAAAAAAACAAAACAAGTGTTCTTGAATATAGTCAGGCACATTATATAGACTTGGCTGCTTACTAGTAACTCCGTCGCTCTGTTGGAAGTAGAATAAACTATATCTTAGTGTTTTGAATAGTCACAGAAATGCTTCAACCATATGAAACGTAATGGTAGATATGAGAAATCTCAAGTCTAAACGTAATTTATGAGCCCAAGCATTTTCTGCATATACCGGTATTGAAAAAAGTATCGCGATACAATTATTTTTTAAGAAACGAATCGCAATATATCGGAATACCGGTATTATCGCACAGCCCTAATTAAAACCATTAATCAAGAAATTGTGATAAATGCCATAACTACCATAATTTAGACATAAACAAGGTATTTATTACCGAGGCTCTACCTTGAATTGTTAAGCATCTCTGCCTCCATAAATTAATTGTCTGTTTGATGTTTTTTATTTTGTCTCTCCAATTTAAATTTTCACACTCTTCTGTATTTTGCCAAAATAAATACCAAGAATTTTCATAACTTTTGTCTCATAAACACTCAATGGTATCTTTTCATGTTCAAGAATTCTACCAGTTCCTATGTATACACATTATTTCAGACTTCTGAAAGTTTATTTTGGCACCAGATGCTTTTCCATACAAGTCATTTCAAAAACAGAATTCTTATCACAAACTGTCATCAGCATGCTGAAACATCAATACTTGTTTATTTGACATTGGTATTGGAATACCTCTTATTAATGTGTTTTGTTTCATAATATAACTCAAGGGTTCTGCTGATAATACATAAAATAAAGCAGATATTGGACATCTTTGTCTAACAGAATTTTTAATAGGAAAGTACTTAGTTAAATGTCCGTTATACACTTTACACTACTGTATATATCCGTATAAAAAATCTTTATACATTTTCTGAATTGAGGTCCAAAACCAAATACATCTAATACATCAAGTAAATACTCGTGACTTACCCTATCAAAGGTTTTTTCTTGATCAATTTTAATTACATAACCCTCTAAATTACCCATCTCTACCATATCAATAACACCTCTAATGCTAACTAAAGTATATGCAATATCTCTTCCTATTATACATGTACAACATGTCTGTGTTTCAGACACAATACTTGGCAATACTTGTTATAGCCTGTTTGACATATAACCCTTGCTATTATCTTATAATCAACATTTAAAAGCTAATAGGCCTCCAGTTTTTCAGCATTTTCTTATCGTCTTTTTTCTTTTAGATCAATGTGGTAACACCCATTTTCATAGAGTTTGACATCATGTGTTTTCTGTCAATTTCTCTATATAATTTCAATAAAATGCCTCTTAACTGTGGTAAACACATTTTATAAAATTCTACAGTCAGCCCATCAGATCCTTGTTTGCCATATCCTTGATTGCGTTTTCTATTTCTTTTTCATTAATATCACTTTCACATAAATCTTTATCATTTTCTTCAATTTTTCTATCAACAAATGACAAAAATTGTGCTTTACTTTCAAAGTTAACCCTCACAGATGAATATATATAATTCAGAATAAAATTTGTACTCTATTTATAAAATGAATTCATGCATATCATTCTTTATTTCTTTGCTTTCGTTTAACAATTCTTTAATTGAATTGTATTCTTGTCTTCGTTTTTCTAAATTCAAAAAATATTCCGTGCATTTATCAGATTCGTGTGTCCACTGCGGTTTTGATCTAATTAAGTATTGCACTTATACATTTTTTTTTTTTTTTCAAATTCTGATAGTTCTTGTTTTAATGCTTCATATATATAGAGGATCTTGAATGAGTGCTTATGGCATATGAAATTTATGAAATGAGTTACCGGATTTAATATTTCCCGAGCCTTGGCGAGGGAAATATTTAAATCCGGTAACGAATTTCATAGATTTCAAATGCCATAAGCACGAGTTTAAGATTCTATTTATCACACAACGATCATTAAAGGCATATTTTGATTTACTTTCTATTTCACAACCCGAATTTTCGCTTTGTTATTGTTTGACGTCGTCAATTCGATTGTGACGTCGTCTGCAACGTCACGATTTAAAGAAGCTGGGGATTTCTGTTACATTTATTTCCACTTCATAAAAGACATCGAAAAAATGCCCTTGGAAATAACCTCGGTGACAAAACAATGTCTTTTACTGTCAAAGTTTCAAATTTCGAAGGCTGATGTGCAATTTTCTATTGATTGACCCCGTGATTGACCTACCTAATTTGCATTCTTATGAACCTCAGCTACGAGTTCATATCGTTTTTTCCGAACCTGTGTTATGAACCCGGAAACAGCACAGTTGTGTGATAAATAGAGGATCTTGAATGAGTGCTTATGGCATATGGAATTTATGAAATGAGTTACCGGATTTAATATTTCCCGAGCCTTGGCGAGGGAAATACTTAAATCCGGTAACGAATTTATAAATTTCATATGCCATAAGCACGAGTTTAAGATTCTATTTATCACACAACGATCATTAAAGGCATATTTTGATTTACTTTCTATTTCACAACCCGAATTTTTCGCTTTGTTATTGTTTGACGTCGTCAATTCGATTGTGACGTCGTCTGCAACGTCACGGTTTGAAGAGCTGGAAATTTCTGTTACACTTATTTTCACTTCATAAAAGACACAAAATGCCCTTGGAATAACCTCGGTGACAACAAAATGTCTTTTACCTTCAAAGTTTACAGTTTTGAAGGCTGATGTGCATATTTTTCTTTACGTAGCGCAAGATTGACCCCGTGATTGACCTACCTAATTTGCATTCTTATAAACCTCAGCTACGAGTTCATATCGTTTTTTCCGAACCCGTGTTATGAACCCGGAAACAGAACAGTTGTGTGATAAATAGAGGATCTTGAATGAGTGCTTATGGCATATAGAAATTTATGAAATGAGTTACCGGATTTAATATTTCCCGAGCCTTGGCGAGGGAAATATTTAAATCCGGTAACGAATTTCATAAATTTCATATGCCATAAGCACGAGTTTAAGATTCTATTTATCACACAACGATCATTAAAGGCATATTTTGATTTACTTTTATTTCACAACCCGAATTCTTCGCTTTGTTATTGTTTGACGTCGTCAATTCGATTGTGACGTCGTCTGCAACGTCACGGTTTGAAGAAGCTGGAAATTTTTTTCACTTCATAAAAGACACAAAATGCCCTTGGAATAACCTCGGTGACAAAACAATGTCTTGTACCGTCAAAGTTTACAGTTTCGAAGGCTGATGTGCAGTTTTCTATTGATTGACCCCGTGATTGACCTACCTAATTTGCATTCTTATGAACCTCAGCTACGAGTTCATATCGTTTTTCCGACCCGTGTTATGAACCCGGAAACAGTACAGTTGTGTGATAATTTCCATTATCAAACTGTACGCCGTTTGTTAAATTTTGTGAAATTCTTAGCATTTTATTTTGTAGACTATATATTAATATTCTTTATTTCTTTCCTTTGCTCTACTTTTACTAAAACTCTGGATTTGTGAATATTTTCATTGAAAATGGCATTTTTACAGTTTTTTTGCAAACTTCAAGCTTCCGTCATATGACATAAATCATTTTACGGATCAAACTGAGCAGATTTTTGGTTTGCTAATATATTCCTTAGTTTGAGCTCCAAGTGATCATCAATATTTTGGGACAGTTGACATTAAAAAATGTATATACCTACTTCTTTGATATGTGGATACGACATAGGAATTCAATATGCAGGTCAAGTCTGAATTTGGTCATGGTCCGAGGATTTTTCACAGAGTTAGCCCTCTTGAACCTAGAAATTTTTTTTTATCTCTGCAAGTGTTGCACACTTGACATATGGATATACGCAGGTCAAGTGGTCCGATGATGACTTTTGGCAGAGTTATCCCTCTTGAACTTAGTAATTTTCAGTATCCGCTTTCTAACTGTATACACTATATAACGTTAAAGTTGCACGTGCAGGTACATTACCAAAACAATACAGGTAAAGTTTGAATTTGGTAGTAGTCGTGGTCGATATATATAGGCTTGAGGGCCTCGATCATGGCTCACCTGTACGGATGATTTTAATATATCACTATTCATAACACTTTACTCGAAATATTTTTGTTAGGTTTACTAAATCATATCATGATATAAGCCTGTGGAACTCATGGCTCACCTGTATGGATGGTTTATTTTAGCTATTCATCAATCTTTACTTTAAAGTAGCAAAATCTGTATCTTTTGAATTTTATTACACTGTGATTTCTTTAAAGTGCACTCGTACCCCTCATTTTAAAATGAAAATGCTAAAACTGCACAACTAACGAGGGGGGGGGGGGGGGCTTCTTGACCCAGACCCAATGAAAATATGCTATAAAGCCTCTCAGGTTCCGGGGAACTTCGCTGCCCCCCCCACCCCATTGAACCCCAACTAGGACAAGTCTTGGACCAGTTGGTGGCCTAAAGCGGTCCTCCGTCCACTCGCCCGGGCCTTGTGCACCCCAGTGGAAATTTCTGGTAAGGCCCTGTAAAGTTTCCAAATTCATTTTTTTTTTCGACTCTCAGAGAAATACACGACAAGATCTGTTAATTTCTAGTGACTTTTATTAGGAGGTTTATGTTTATGTTTTCTAAAACACTCTTAGAGTTTGTGTCACTTTATTAATCAAAATTAGACAAAAAAGTATCAAAAATGACTACACGGGAGACATACTTCAATTTCTATAATCTGTAAAATACCGGAGCTTCCGGGGGCTTTGTTACCTGGACCCCCATAATGGTTTTGTCCTGGACCTACTAGGAGCCTCCAGACCCCTTGACTCATAAAGTAGCACCCCCCTAACCACAAAGTACTCGGCAAATACAAGTACAAAACAAACGAAAACAGCCCCCCCCACCCCCCCCCCCCAAAAAACCGAAGTTATCTGTGAAATTTGTACATTTTTTAATCTGTGATATTTTACTGCAGTTGTAGCTCACTAATATTTCACCTACCATTCTGCGTAAATTGAATTATTTGTTGCAAAATATAAATTTGTATGATTATGTGTGTACGCGGCGGTGCCCCCATAGTTCCAGATTCACAACGAGATATTTGTCTCAGGTCTTCATATATTGCTTTAATTAGTTAACAGTAGTTTAAATCATAACAAACATCAGTAATCACAATACCAATCACAACAGGTAAAAGTGCGTCTCTCCGGTAAATCTGAGGCTTAGTAACTGACGCGTCGGGCTAACCCGCGACCGGGACCTACTGGACGTAAGTCACGTTTTAAAATGACGTTAAAATGGCGTATATACAATCATTCATTTAAAACATGATTCTAATTTGACATATACGTTAAGTTACATGGCAACAATATAATATACAAAATATGCTGCAACAACTTCTAACATAATGAATAATAGATGGTCCACCATCACATATGTAAAATACTCGAGTCTGTCCAAGGATAGTATTATACCTCATCTACAGAAACACTAGTAAAACAGAATGAGATTGGCCGAGTTCACGTGACCGTCGTGCTCACCCCTGCAAGAAAACGTCGTGTTCCACCCCTTCGGATATCTCTTGTTTCACGTACTTTTAATGAACAAAACATCAGGCGCCGGATTCAAAGGAAAGGCGTACCCGGGCGTACGCCCCCCCCCCCCCCCCTTAAAAAAAAAAGCAAACCCCCCCCCCAGACGCATAAAAATACTAAACCTCTCAGCTTTCCGGGGGCTTCGCCCCCTGGACCCCCTATCAGGGCCCATCCTGGATCCTCTAGGTCCTAGAACACCCCCAGGACGCCATGAAAATGTTAAATTATCTCAGCTTTCGGCGGGCTTCGCCCCTTGACCCCATACCAGGGTTATTTCCTAACCACTGTGGGCCTGACTAGCGTCTTTTAAATCCTATACTTAGTCTTGTGCATCCTCCAATGGAAATTCCTGGTTACGGCCTCCGGAGAGGATGTAACTTCACACATATGAGGGCAATTAATATGGTTAAATTTAACTCCAAAAACACTGAATTCGGGAACTTCAGGGGGCTTCGCCCCTGAACCCCCACCAGGGCGCTGCCCTGGACCACTGGGGGCCTTAAGGCGGCCCCCAGACCCCCTGCCTCTGAAAAAAAAAATTCCACGCCCCCCCCCCCCCCCTAACCAGAATTCCTGGATCCGCCCTGAGAGTGTCCGAATGATGCAGACGATGTCCAACAAACTGGCAAGGTTTTATTTCATTTTGATTTAATGCAAATTGCTTGATTCGTGATAATAAACAATTTATTGCATGAATGTTCGGGAGATATGGAGATCTATTCACTCAAGAAAAAATCATATTCCCCTCGGGCGTTGCCCTCGGGGAAATTGATTTTCTTGGTGAATAAATCTTCATCATCTCCCTCACCTCAACTCCCATGCAATAAATGTATAATATTTCCCTGTTAGAATAGAAATCACACCCTCAAGGGTGATAGTATATAGCAATGGGAAACATTGCTTGACAACGAGCCGGGAAAACGGGTAACAGTTTGAAAAATTATCACATGTGTCGTAAGAGGCGACTGAATGGGGCGGTCATTCGGATGAGACCGGAAAAACCGAGGTCCCGTGTCACAGCAGGTGTGGCACGAAAAAGATCCCTCCCTGCTCAAAGGCCCTGAGTGCCGAGCATAGGCCTAAATTTTGCAGCCCTTCACCGGCAAATGGTGACGTCTCCATATGAGTGAAATATTCTCGAGTGGGACGTAAAACAGTAAATAATCAATCAATCAATCACATGCACCAAATTTATACGCGCACGGTTCGCCGTAGATTGTGAGACGTCGTCATTTGAGCGTTTGTGATAAATGTAAATACCTGCATTGGTATACGAAGCATTGTATGACAGTGATCACAGTCAACAGACGATTACGACTAAACGGTTTGTTGTTTTTATTATTAACATTCAGTATAACAAAACAAATATTGCATGTAGTTGAGGTCTTGAGGGTAATGTTCATTGAAAATTTTCACCCCCCGAAAAACCATAGTCAGCCTGGGCTACGCCTCAGTAATCTGTTAACAATGTTTGCTCGGGTGAAAATTTTCAATGCTACCCTCAACTACATGCAATATATTAATATATTATCAGGCTATCAGCATTGATATACGAAACATCACACGACACTTGATCAAAGGCAACAGACGAAACGGTTTGCTGTTTTTATACATACAACTGCTATGTACATGCACGAATATGCATGAATCGAATGTCTTTTGTATACGTTTCTAATCATAAATGTTCTCTGTATATATTGTTGCCCCTTGTGGGTCCATAATTGGTCAATAGATCATATCATAATCCATATCATATAACATTCAGTTATATAGTATACTTACTATATACCATTAGAATTATAGGGACGTGCCGCTGGAATAGTAGCCTTTTCCATTACAGAATATATGACAAGGTATAGAAATCAGCATGAAATATATGAATTATAGGTTAATGTTTTCTCAATTAATTATATGAATAGCCTTCTAATTTTGATCTAGCTCGCAGAGTTCTTGTTTGTCATATGTGAAAAGGTCCACCATTTGAACAGCAAATATAATATAAAAGTATACAATTCTCAATCCAAAATATAAAAAGTGGGGGGCATAGCACCAATTCATTGAGAAAAAATCGGACCATATTTCCTGTGTTTTGGAAAAGATAACAGTTGAAGAAGAATGTAATTTGCACAATTATGAGTTACCTCTCTTTGGAGAAAGCAAATGCAATGAAAATTTACATAAACATATTGCAATAACACTGTCAGGAGTTGTATGGTTATATTTTCCTGATCATCAACTAATTCTGAAGGGATTGAATGATGTTTGCGTTTTCTGTAACTCTTATTTTTATCATTGGAAATCTTCAATTTTGGAGATAGAAAAAAAATTGTGAAAAGTACATTGCGTATGCCCTTAACCTTGATTTCTGAAGATGCGGCGAAGGCCTAGATGAATAAATCTATTGCATCGCTATATAATCGTTTCCATGTCTCAATTTTTCCTATATTATTTCGTACATCATATCAAAAGAATTAGTATCTGAAACGTTTGCAACTCATTATTACATGTATATCTTTCAATATTGTAGGGGGAGGGGGGGGGGGTATGCAAAGAACCAGACCGGGACTCGAACACGAGGTCACTGCATCTCTAGTCCGATGCCCTTCCAACTAAAGCATCATCTTCGCTAGCCATGTATAGATCAACCTTGATTGATATTTTCTCTTATCGAGTTCGAGGGTCTGTTCTACGGCACAAGATATACATGTAATAGGAATGCAATGGATTAGAGAAGGAGCACCGCAGGGCTCGAAGTTACAGTAACTGAAGTCCGTCAGTCCGTGACTGGTTATAATCCTGGCGGACTGACTGATATTTGTCCCTATCAGTCCGTGACTGGTTATAATCCTGGCGGACTGACCGATATTTGTCCCAAATAGTCCGACCGGTCTGACCGGACCGGAAGAGTATTTTTAAACTTCATTTGGGAAAACCCAAAAATATGAAAATAAAATGTATCAGTAGATGATTGAACATCAATAAAGTCTGCCGCTATCTGTAATCTGATTCATAATTTAGAATCTTTCGTACTTTATATTTGAATAACCCCCAAAAATATGCTTGATCAATCTGGACTGGTAGTTTGTTTGTTTTTTTTTGTTTTTTTGTTTTTTTGTTGTTTTTTTTTTTTGCGGACTGGTTCGTTTGATAGCCAACCAGTCCACCGGGCTGGCGACTTAAAAACTTCGTTTCAAGCCCTACACCGGCAATAGAATCCACCACGTAATGCTAAATTAAAATTCATCTGTCACAGATTTCTTCTATTGAATAAGCGCTACATTATTTACATTCAATAAGGAATAGAGAGATTCAGGCAACTTAGTATTAATGTTGTGTTGAGTTTATTTTATTTATATATTTATTTTGTGTGTACAAATTACCCTAATACCCCAATGTTATTAAAGAGCTTTTAGTGTGCACAAATTACTCTAGATCTAGTATCCCTATGTTTATATATACACAATCCGAAAGTTACGTTCCTTGGCGAGTAAAAAGTAACATTTTCGTACTTTAGCCTTTGTAACTTTTTGAGATTTGACTAACCACTTTTCCAGTAAACTTCAGTAAAGCCACATGGTGGGACAGACCAGACACTTGCATGGAAGCTAAATAATTTGCTATAATTCACACATTTGGTAGTGTAAAGAACCCGATTGACCTTTGGCTGACCCCGCAAAGGGAAGTAACCCGTGGCGAAGGGTGGAAGGGTCTATTAAGGAGCTAAAGTGCATGCTGAAAACAAAATGCAACTAATAATTTTCAAATCAAAATGGGATTCGAGCCTCCGATTTCTTTGCATGGAAACCGAAGGACCTTTCTGTTGAGTCCAGTTAAAAGCGCA
Organism: Ostrea lurida; assembly: GCA_903981925.1. Classification (NCBI taxonomy): domain Eukaryota; kingdom Metazoa; phylum Mollusca; class Bivalvia; order Ostreida; family Ostreidae; genus Ostrea; species Ostrea lurida. Next base: position 19,182 of record CAJDSM010018936.1, read on the forward strand.
ATTAAACAAATAAATGGTTTTTTTTTT
>CAJDSM010018937.1:1303-14495 GCA_903981925.1 Ostrea lurida
AATCTGATAATTTTCCAATTTAACTGAGCCCAAAAGATGCTGTGACAGCCCAGAATTTGTTTCAGTAATACATATGTACACAGTGACATTACAGGGGTCGACAAACAGATTTTTAGAACACTTGCCAAGTGCATGGCCAAAATTCACTCGTCCTACCTGTGATTTTACTTGCCTTACCTTCAACAAATACCTGGGTACGGTAAGCAAAGCACATTGGCCCTGTCTGCATGTAAAATATATAGTTAGCATAGCACATTGGCCCTGTCTGCATGTAAAAAAAAATAAAGTTATGTTATCTTTAATATTGGTCAAATAATTTGTTCAAGACGTCCTGTGTATTGAAATGACTTTTGTTTTGGAAAATGCACGTGCGTCTTATAAATATACAGTCTTGGCGCTTAGCCTTTTTTACTACAGGCCCAGAGGGCAAGTGGAGTACAAAAATTGGTAGCCCGAGTAAATTTTACTGGCCCAGATGCTGTATAAGAGTGATTCATTTAAGTTTATTTCACTAAGGTCATACAAGGAATTGCATCCTATTCATATTTTAGTATCTCGCTGGAAAAATGTTACTGGCCATCAAGACTGTATATTTATAAGACGCACGTGCATTTTCCAAAACAAAAGTCATTTCAATACACAGGACGTCTTGAACAAATTATTTGACCAATATTAAAGATAACATAACTTTATTTTTTTTTACATGCAGACAGGGCCAATGTGCTATGCTAACTATATATTTTACATGCAGACAGGGCCAATGTGCTTTGCTTACCGTACCCAGGTATTTGTTGAAGGTAAGGCAAGTAAAATCACAGGTAGGACGAGTGAATTTTGGCCATGCACTTGGGCAAGTGTTCTAAAAATCTGTTTGTCGACCCCTGTAATGTCACTGTGTACATATGTATTACTGAAACAAATTCTGGGCTGTCACAGCATCTTTTGGGCTCAGTTAAATTGGGAAAATTATCAGATTGGGAAATATTGATCATGATACAATTATGAAAAAAAAAATATAAAGTTTATATTTATTCAAAGTACATGTATTTCAAAATCCACCTTTTTGTGATTTTTGATTTATTGTTCATTAGCATTTATCCCATTAAATGTCATGTTAAATGCACATTCCTTGAACTGTCTCAGAATTCGGATTCATTTAACATACAGTACAGCTCAGGTGGATTTTTGAATGTCCACTTTCCTATGTGGGCCAGCCACTTGGAATCACAGTGGGTTTTTGGAGTGAACATTTACCAGTGTAATTATACAGTTCTAGACACAACCCGCTGTGTTCAGTGGACATTTAAATGCCGGGCCCACTCTAAAAATGATCCACAATGGCCAGTGGGCAAATTAGGTTCCACCTGACTGTGCTGTACAGTATGATTCTAAGTGGGCAGCCCACAGTCGAAAAGGGGCATTCAAAACTCCACCTGAGCTGTACTGCAGTATCAAACATGGAAAATTTTGCTTCTTTTCCAATTTGAAAGGGTCCTTTTATCGGATCTAAATCGGGGAGATTGACAGCCATAAATGATTAGTTATATATATGGATTCTTGGCAGGGCATATTGGACTCATATTCCCTGTTAGAGTTTATATTCTTCCGAGCCATTACACTGAGCATTATTTTGTAGGGGCGGGGATTCTGTCCATGGCTAACAGTGGCCCCGACACGAACGGAAGCCAGTTCTTTATTACCCTGGCCCCCACACAGTGGCTGGACGGTAAACACTCCATATTCGGACGGGTCAGCGGTGGGATGACCGTCATTCAGCGAATAGGGCTAGTGGAATGTGATACCGACGACCGACCCGTGGATGACGTCAAAATCGTGCAGGCGTATATCACGCCATCTTGATTATCGTTAGTGACTACATGTACCTGTACAGGATCTCCAGATTTATGATGAATTTTATGAGAATTGTGTAATGGAGGTGACTAGTATTGCCAAGGAATTTGTGTCAGGACTGAATACACAGGCAGCTAATTAATAACTGGGAGTCGAGACCAAACCCTCGGATGTAATATGTCGCCTTATTGTACCTCACTTTGAGTCATATGACAAAATTATGGCTTCGCCAGTAATTTTTAAACGTTGCACATTCGATAAAATGGTTATGTAATTAAAAATGGATATGACATTTTTTTTTCAATTTCATAATTTTCTCATATTTTTGTATTTTGCGAAGGAAATATAAGGCTGGGTTTTTTGAAGTCGCCATCTTGTGTCTTACATGTGTATGATACCAAGTGGAATACTGAAGCAGCCATTTCTCAAATAAAATATTTTATTCCACGAAAACTGTGTGTACTATATAAAATATTTTAATGCAGTCTAGTGTAGTCAATAATGTGCTATTCACATTTTCACCATTGCATTTTGGAGACTACATTCGAGGTTTTTATTTTAGATCACCTGAGTCACTCAGGTGATGCTTCAATTGGCCTTCAATCTCTACTTCCACAAGAGTGGCATTTTCGCTAGCAAAGCGTCCTGTTCGCTTACTTATCTCAGATGATAGTAAGCGAATGGGACACTTGACTAGGGAAAATGCACAAGTGGAAGAAAGGTTGTGATATCCACGAAGCCCTCTATCAAAATTGTGACCATCAACGGCCCCAGTGTCGGGGAATGGGGCCAATATCAGACTGTCCAGCGGCCCTAAAAAAAATCCTAAAATAGAGTGAAATTCAAGAGGAAATCCTAAAAAATGCTTATTTTTCCATATCATTTTTTTTTATATTGCTACTATTGTGATTTAAACAATGCATTCATACTAAATGTGTTTTGAGTAACGTAGTTTGCAGATTTTACTCAGATTATGCAGTGAAAGGCAGTTGACCAGTAGAGCCATGTGTCATGGTTGAAACTTGTTTATTGGTTTTGACAGAAGGTTATAGCCAATAATAGCTGGGACATTTGAACACTGGAAGAAGCCCTTTCTGCACTTAAAGTATTTCTATTTAAATGTCTTAAAGAGCACTAATTTAGTTATAAAATTTATTTTATTCCTAAAATTAGCCATATTTTTTTCTAAAACAAGTGCTGGACAGCCTGCAATATCACTATATTTATACATGTAGTGAACATGTATTAAATCTTAGAAAATCTTCTTCTCTACTTCCACAGTAATGGGAGATAAACTGAATGCATGGTTGTGATGTTCATAAATTACCGGTACATGAGAGCTGATGCACGTTCCATCGGTTATGTAGTACGTACACCTCAACATGTAAACAGGTGATACCGGTTCAGGAGTTTTTATCCCTCAACATCAATTTCAAACCCGTTTACTGTTTAATTTTACACGGGAAGGTTTTAAAATACCAACATCAAACAATGCTGGTACATGTACATGTACCTACATCGTTCATATTGTTTAATCTATATACATTGTATGTCTTGAATTGTTATTTTTTCTTTACGTTAAAATTATTTAAAATAAAAAAAAACCCACAACTTTACCGAGTACTACAAATCGTTTGCAATTTTATCACCCGTATATATCCACAAGTGCGATTAAATTATTACACCAAAATAAATAAATAATAATAATAACGGACAATTTAGCGATTTACATTAGTAAATTTTATATAGGCTAAGTTTAAGTTTATTTTGTATTTTGCAGCAAGATGCAGTTTTTTTTAAAATATATTTAAAAAAAGTCCTGTAATTTTCCGAGAAATAAATAGATAAATCATAGGGCATATTTGCATTATATGTGTATTTCCACGGAGGTAACCCAGCCCAACCCCTACTCCTAATGAGATTGTGACTTCGACACTCTTTACACCCCTAAGCCCACCATGCACACTTTATTTTTACGATTTTCAGAGCTTACTGTTACGTCACAATTATTCTCCGTCATCGGACTGTAAACAGCATGACGTCATAGACGTCGCCTAGAAGCCAGCTGTTTGTCAACATGGCAAACGTAGAATTTCTGAAGTAAGGACAATGTCTACAAGAACAGGTAGAACTCCCACGAAGGTCCGCGCAAACCGGGAAGCTGTGACCCAATATTTCAACTCGACGAAAGACGAGCCCGAGAAGGAGGGATCAGCCTTAAAAGAGACACCGAGCGGGGCCCATTTTAAACTCCCTAAAAAACGATTACTTTACGAAAGCGCGAACTATGCCGTGTTCAACATCCGAGATGGCGCGAGTTCAAGCAGTGAGGATGCAAGCTTTCATAGTTTACGGGAACAAGAATCTATCCAAGCCCCCTCAGGATTTTATTATGGAGCGGAGCAGTCCATAAATAGCGAAGACACGGGTCGTCACTCGGGAGGGACGGGTCAATCCACGAGTGTCTCCCCAAACCGGAAAGCACAGAATCATCAGCAGGCGAGTGGAAGAGACTCCGCGCTCGGAGCGGAGCATGGCGTCCACTCTAGAGTATCGGACACTGGGCACGATGGCATGGGCACTTCTGAGCGTGGATCAGTTTATTATTTGGCAAATGAACGAATGAGCAGTACCAGTGGGAACGTAGGTAGGCAACGTTTCTCTAATGCCTCAGAGTTTCAGAATGAAGTAAACAGTCAGTATAAAACAAAATCGGATCTTCAGAACAGAGATGACGAGCAAAACATGCACTTTGACACCCAGTGCATAAGACAGCAAAGAGAAGAGATGTCGCATGAAACAAGTCTCGTGGACGCAATGCTTACTAAAGGAATGGAGCAAATGTTAATGGAAACTTCCTCATCGACCAAAGAGATCAACCAGTTCCTGTACGATTTGTGGCGATCACAACAAATGTGTGATATCATAATCAAAGTCAATGGGCAAGAGTTCCACGCCCACAAACTCGCCCTGGCTGCGCACAGCGAGAAATTTACCAACCGATATTGCGAGGAGGCGCCATCGACCATCTCCGAGGTGATAGTGCCCAACGCTTCCTCTGCCGCCGCTGAGGTCTTAATAAACTACATCTACACAAACGAGCTATCCTTAACAGCAGAGAACATTGAATCCGTCATCATTTGCGCAAGGAAATTAGGAATCAATAGAGTTCTAGATTTCTGTCAAGATTTTCTGAACTCTTTCAATAAAGACAGCGTTTTGTTTTTGTTACCGATTGCACAGAGACAAGGATTTGTGGATGTTGCAGAGCGGATGTCCGAATTTATGAACAAGAGCAGTCTGAGTCTGATGCAGTCGACTGGATTTCTGGAGTGTGACATGCATCAAGTGGAGTGGCTCATTTCTCGAGACGAGTTGGAGATGAACACCGAGCTAGAGGTTTTTTATGCCGTAGTTAGGTGGATCGACCACGACCGAAATGATAGAATCAAGTACGCCCCGATACTCATTGGATGTGTTCGATTGATTTACATCAGCCCAGAAGATCTGATCCAGCATGTTGAACCCGAGAGGCATATCTTCAGTATACAAAAGTGCTTCGAAATGTTGTACTTTGCATTCAGGTAAAAAAAAAAAAAAAAAACCCAAATAAACAATCAAGTAAAAACAACAACAAACAAACAAGTAAAACAGCAAGTTAAAAAAAAACCAAACAAACAAACAAAACAAAGCAAACAAACCAAAAAAAAAAAAAGAAAAAGAAAAGAACTAAACAAAAAGACCAACCAAAAAAAAAATGAATAAATAAAATAAAAATAAAACACACACACACAAGTTTAAAAATACTATATACCCCGACTGATGTTCATGCTCTTCAACAATACAGCTTATGTATATACTTCATATACAGATAGATGGGGGGATTTCTATAGTTATTTATAGTTTCTCTCTCCAATTTGAAAGACAAGGGAGCTGAGGAAAAATATACATGTATTTATATCTCCGAATTCCAATACACGGTCAATAGATACCTCTATCAATAATAATTTATAGCCCGTCTTGAGAGCAGAAATCCCCATCTATTATATTTGTATGAAAAGGTTTTTAGTCATGTCCGGAGATCAATGTCGCATTGTGTAATCCATTTGTTAGGACAGGTTTTCTCAAAATCGTTCATAGTGGTATTTTTTTTTTCCTTATTATTCTTTTTTCTTATTGCAATCTACATACATACATACATACAGACATTTTACATACATACATACTGATAGACATTTATACATACATGCTGTGCCCCCCCCCCCAAAAAAAATAATAAATACATTATACATTTCTAATGTACATACACATCCATGTAAATTCCCTGGACTGCAGTAATTTTACTATTATGAAATTAATTGATCCGTTTGAGGAAATGTTATTCCGATATCGCTGGAGATCCCCCCTATCATGTTAAAGATCGCTGGAGATCCCCCCTATCATGTTAAAGATCGCCGTCTCAAATTTTGGTGAAAGAGAGGGTGCTTACTACACTGTAGAAATCTAGAAACTTCAAAATTGGACACTGGTCCAACTTAACAGCCGGTATATGTGTGAAACAGGACAATGGGCTTTATAAAATCAAACTGAAAAACAAAGTTTGTATTTTTTGGATTGCGTAATTTAAAAAGTTTTTGCTCTCACTTTCTCTCAAATAGTTGAAAATAGATAAATGAATGTAAGGACCGGTCGATCAACAGGGGATGCTTACTACTCCTAGACATCTAATCCCACCTCTGGTGTGTCCAGGGGTCCGTGTTTGCCCAACTCTTGTTTTTGTATTCTAATAGGGACTTACGAGATTGATCACTATTCGTTATCTTTGCCTTTACATAATTCGATCTACATACACTGTATAATCAACAATATCTCTATTCAGATACCAGGCAATTATGTTCAGCGGAAGTACCTTGTTTACCATCATAAGTGTGCCCCCACCCCGACAGTACGCCGTTCCTGTGTGCGAGCACTTCCGGACTACGGATCATAAGATGTCAAAAGGAACACAGGAGCCCGCAAACAGGACAAACAACACATCACTGGATCCTCATCTTGTAATGGAATCAACAGGAAGAGACAATGCCTGCAAAATGTTTACAAGCAAACACGCAACAACCCTAAACACAGCAAAATCAGATCATGATAGCTCCACCATGTCGAATGTCTCTAACTCGCCTGGTCAAGGAAAGCGCGACACGTCTCTTGGACGTACACCTACCCTTGATAGGGAAAAAAGTTTGAAAAGTGCACGGCAAGGAAAACCTTTAAAGAACTCGCAAGTTTCAAATCGAGGCTTTCGAAATAGTGAAGATGATGGGGTACTACCACAGAATTTAAACGTCATCAAGGGCAATCAAATGCTGCACCCCAAATACGATCCACAGACGAGTACAGGCAGTGTTTGTAGGCAGTCCTCTGCACAGGATTCGAAAAAACGCAGAGAATCAGTCAATTCGCTGCAAACACGAGATTTGACCGAATATCGTCCGTGCCAGGGGAATGTACCGGATATGTCTAGTTCAGATTCTGAATCGAGTGGGTCAGAGAGATCACCGCAGCCAAGAAGGGTAATGTAACGAGACTATTTAAGGAAATCCTCTAATCAATATCCCATTTTACCTAAATTAAAAAAGACCTTTGTTGCGTATGTGTTTATTGTGCCGCCTGCCTGCGTTAGCAGAGACGACATGTAGGGGTCACTATCTGTCGTCTTGTGTCAGTGTCACAAAAAAATTTGTCATATTTTTCTCAGGAACCACACAGGTCAGCTTCCTGATAGTTGGCACAGAAAATCAGTATGATGAGCTGTACCATATAACACAGTTTTCAATCTGCTGCATGTCAACTCTCTGTTTGACGCAATTTAGAATATTTTAACCTATAGACAAACTTCTGTCACATTTTTTCTCAAGAACAACACAGGCCATGTAGCTTCCTGATATTTGGCACAGAGCATCAGTATGGAGAACTGTATCGTGTAACGCAGTTTTCACTTCCTGTTTGATGCACTTGAACAGAACTAAATTCTGACATAAATTTATAATTACATATATACTTTTCCACCATGATACTTTAATTGATGAAGTAATTTTTCAAAAGAAAAAGGCAGGCAACACATGTTTTCCCTGGAAGACTTACCACTAAGTATTACACAAGTAATGATTGTTGAATTGTATGTTTCAATTATAGATTGTAAAGAAATTAGTACCTGTCACACCGGAAGCGGAAGAAATAAAAGCCAGAATAAAAGCTCCGAAAATAAGGACAAGGGACAGGTTGATGTCACGTGAACGTTTCTTGGTGATTGGTGGAATCGATCCATTCGAGGTAACAGACTACAAGACAAGTCGTTTGGTGGAAGAATATTTTCCAAGCAAGTACGAATGGACAATAAAAAGTAGTCTCCCTGATTCCCGACACCACGCCTGCGCTTGTCTGTTAAACGAGTTCGTGTATCTTATTGGTGAGTACAGTTACATAAGAAATGAATCTTATATTTTTTCGGGTGATGCAGGTATCACCGAATTTTAGACGGTAAAACTCATCAATGCGCGAAGCGCATTGATGAATAGTTTTACCGTCTAAAATCTCGGTGATAACTTGCATATCACCCGAAAAAATATAAGATTTGTTTCTTATCATTTAATTTTATATTACAACAACAAATTAATGTTCATTAGACTTTACTTGTTGTTCAAGTACGTTGATCGAAAAATCACCTCAATTCTTAAAAGATGTTTTAACCAATGAGAATCGGCGCTTGGTGATCACGTGAAATAAAATTAAATGATATGTATATCTTGATTAAAGTTAAAAGAGCTGGATGAATTCTTGATTCCATATACATGTACAAAAAAAAAAATAAGAAAGTAAATAATTATAACAACATATTTTAAATATCTATATTCATTTGTGTTATAGGCGGGTCAACCTACAGCGAAGAACAAGCAGAGAGTTCAGCCAATCCAACATCAACGTGCTTCCGGTACGACCCCGATACGGACAACTGGTCTCGCATTTCCTCGTTACAGACTCCCCGGATGTACCATGGCGGGGGCGTTCTTAGAGAGGTGTTGTACGCTGTCGGAGGACACGACTACACGGGCAGGTATAAAAGAAAATCAGTATTTTTCTAGTTCAGTTACACTGCTACATGCACGTACCATTGTATATGATGATGGCGGTTCCGCATGGCTTATTAGGTGAAGATGTGTTATTCTTTACAAATCTTGACTCCTGGAAATCAAACAACCGACCATAGTAATTTGTTATATTCCTGGGTCATGTGTTAACTAGTCTCTATAACTTTTTATAAATGTCGAATTATATAATAAAAGTACTTACATGTAGTATAAATTGGCGAAGTTAATAATGTGTTAATAAACGTAATCATAATCCCCAAAAAACATACATACAAAGTCGAGTGTAGGGCAACACGGACCTCCGACAAAAGCGAAGGCACGATCAAGTACCATGGAGGAGTAAGCATCCTCTGCTGGTCGGTCACACCCGCCGTGAGTCCTGAGTCGAAACAAAGTAATCGGGATACCCGTCGTCAAATCCAGTACGTCTAACCATGGGTATGAAACAAATCAGTCAACATACATGGTATGACTTAGTGTTATTTGTAATCGCAAAGAAGGTCATTATAGCGACGGTAGAATTTGCGAAATGGTGACTTTAAATAAGATTCGTTATAGCCCTGCAACATCAACTTCTTTGTTAGTAGTAATTGCTTAAAAAAGGCCTCATACGCATGACATGCTCTTGCCTAACGAATCAAATAGGAGACATACACACCATAAGCAGGTGATAGTGGTATATTACATAGTAAAAGTAAATTGACGATTGCAAAGTAAAGTCATCACGCTTATCATAATAAATGTAGTTGTCAGTCCTGCCATTAGAGTAAATATTAAGTAAAATATCAAATAGATATGTCGATTTTGTAGTGTCCTTTATTATTGAGTTCGTCGGGATATATCAAAATGGACAATAATTATGATGTTTAATTGATAAGACATCATCTAATATATCTATATGCAAGGTTGAAAGGACATTGCAAGTTTTTTTTGTTTTATCCTGTAACAGCTTTGAACAAATTCTGCTTCGTATAAATATAAAAATAAGTCTTCCAATAAGGGGGCACAATTAGTGCCCATAGAAATACCAACAGCTGTTGGAAGACATTCTCCGAAGACTACATAAATATTACTATAAGAAACCCAGCATGCTCTTTTAAATATCTACTTCAGAGTACTTGTTTGGGCAAACATAACCCGTGGGGGTCCGGGTTAGAAATAGGCCTCCAGCATCCCCTTGCGTTTCGTAAGAGGCGACTGAATGGGGGTCAATTCGGATGAGACCCGGAAAAACCGAGGTCCCGTGTCACAGCAGGTGTGGCACGAAAAAAGATCCCTCCCTGCTCAAAGGCCTTGAGTGCCGAGCAAGGTCTAAATTTTGCAGCCCTTCACCGGCAAATGGTGACGTCTTCATATGAGTGAAATATTCTCGAGTGGAAACGTAAAACAGTAAATAATCAATTGGGCAATCATAATGATTTCTAACAAAATATGTATCTTGTTTATTATTGTTTATTCATAGTTTAATATGATTGTTTCTGGTGAAACCATCGTGTAATTTTAAGCTAGCAATCATGCAGCATCGCGACGTTACAAAACGCAAGATCATAAACATCACGAAAATAGAGCTTTAAAAAAAAAGTCTGAAAAAGTGTTAGTAGCTTTGAACATTGCATGTACTCCAGAGAGTGTACACGATCATGCAAATTAGATAAGATTAACAGCAAAAACATGAACATTCAAAATATACTTTCAAATACATGCATTACATTTTCTTCTTCAATACCTAAAATCGTGCGTTTTACGATCTTGTGTTACCAACTATTCCGAAATCTGGGGGAGGGGGTAGCGAAACCATGATAATTTAAAATCACATCAATAAGCAATTCTTTCCCCAATAATTGTGGGGTTAAATGGGGCTAAAATTGGGATAAAGTTTACTTGATATATGGATGCAGTTCTAGGGAGAAAATCGTTTTAAAAGTATTCTACCTAGCAGCAAGATTATGTTGGTGGTAGTAGATTTGACCCACTCCGATGTTGTATGGGTGCAGGCTAAGTCATAATTCCGCGGGGAGAAACTAGGTCGTTAACATGGGGTCGGGATTTGTAACATGGCCAGCATTAAAGATGGGATTTTTTTTAAAATCTTGTGAGGAACTCAGGGCCTATAGATACATGTGACTCAGGCTGAGCCCCATGGCCCATGGGCCTTTGGCAATGACTTTGTATTTTGTATGATTTAAATGTCGTTGGGGAATCCTCGCGAGAGTTTGCTATCTTTAATCACTCTTTAATTGTTAGAGACGTTTTGCTTTTCAGGGAGTTAGATTCCGTGGAATACTACACTGCGGACACAGACTCGTGGGAGTATGCTGCCAACATGACGGAACCGAAAGTAGGCGTGGCTTGCATAGGTTACAAAGGTTGCTTATTGGTGATTGGTGGATCTGTAGATCGCGGAGGTCAAAAGGTGGTCTTAAATACGGTGGAATCCTACGATCCGAAACTTAATTGGTGTGTACAAATGGGTCTTTGGTTAACGTTTGGTCTGGTTTGCCTTGTATATCGTTGAATTTTTTTTTCTCATTGTCCAACTTAATTAACTGCATAGTGTGCACGCCTTACAGCTCTTAAAGTGATTCATGTATATTTTTTCCCTTTTATTATATTTTTAAAGCGCTTAAGCTTTAGCTAGCGCTTTATTTTTATTTAATATTGCATGCTATGTTACCCAAGGGTTCGGTGCATAGAACAGAAATGTATCAATGGTTGCTATACAATTTGTAGCTGGGTGCGGAAGAAAGGTCTCCCAAAGCCTTTATGCAATGCGTGTGTCTTGGAGGTAAACAATGACCTGTATCTTCTCGGCGGAATAACACAGAAGAAGCGCAGCAGAAGAATGTGGAGTTCAGACTCGGTGTATCGCTACACCAGTTTGTGCGAGGTGTGGGCGGAGTTTACCAAAATGATTACACCCAGACACGACGCAGGCGCAGTGGTTATAGGTATTAACACTTACACATGCAATTGCATTGATATTTTTGGTGTAAGCTGAATAGATGGTTACACTAAAAGTACATTTTCATTACTTTGCAAATAGCAATTTATACATTGTATGCTTTAATATAAATATTGCAATAATTTTGGACTTTTTACACAAAATTAATGTTGAATCCCTTGTTATGAAAATAAGACTGGGCTGATTCCATTGTATTTATGTGTAGGATGTGACATTTACATATTGGGCGGAGTTAGCACCCAGATGGGAGAGGCTGCAAGCATGGAAGTCCTGGATTGCGAAACAGGAACATGGGAAGAAGAGGATGAGGAGGAGTTTAGACCGGTGATAGGCGTGGCGTGTGTCAAGATGCCCTGCCTATGAATATGTACACCCTAGTGAAACACTCTCATTACTGAAGTAATTATAAAATGGCACATTTAACGCATATTGAAGTACAGTGCTTTTTTGAAATATTTCATCATATACCAAAGGAAGTACAAAGAATGTAAATTTTGTAAAATTCAATAAAGATCTTAAGGCACTGGGTGTTGTAAATGATGGTTGATTCAAAGCACCTCTTGTCGTGGTATTTATTTTCCGAAACGCGTCATGTGACTGCCGTCTAAATCTTTTTAGACGGCGAATACCAAAATACAGTGTATAGACGGCAACATGGCGGCCGTTACGCTCTTTTTAGTACTGAAATTAACTTTTCACCATACTGTGCCATCTATATTTAGTCCTCGACAAATCAAAAAACTTACTAGGTTCGCTTCCCCTCGCTTTCTAAGGAATTGTGCAACCCGATATTTGTCCGTGGACAGTCAGTAACAAACCTTAAATTAAGTGTTTTGTTTTGTCGAGGACCAAATATAGACAGCACAGTATGGCGAAAAGTCAAAGAGTTTCATTACTAAAAAAGACCGTAACGGCCGTCATGTGCCGTCTATATATTGCTACTCGCGTGTAAAGAAATGTAGACGGCAGTCTGAGTCACGCCACGCGTTTCAACCAATGACAGAGCGGCATTCCTGTCCGAAGCAAAACAACTTTCTGTGGACAGGAACTACTTAATAAGCATTTTGATTTGTTCAAGTATCAAAGTAGATGGCATAATATGGTGAAAAGTTAGTTTCAGTAAATAAATAAAAGACCGTAACAGCCGCCATGTTGCCGTTAACATTTTGCTATTCAACGGCAGTCACGTGACACGTTTCAACTAAGGACAAAGCGACATTCTAGTCCGAGACAAAAC